>BLKR01010139.1:0-68133 GCA_011170035.1 Teleogryllus occipitalis
TTAATTGTACAAACTGATGCCAGTAGTGATGCAACATAGAAGTTCAAAATTAAAACATTTACATTTGTAAACCTTTGATCACAAATCATCAATGTTTTAAAACCTGTTTAGAAACCTCAAATATTAAAGCTGTGCACAACAAAATTAATTTGGCAGCGGCTATGTTTATTAATTTATAATTAAGATTTAACTAAAAGAGCCTGATTGTCCATGGTCTTCTCAAAGGATCAGTCCTCGGTTTTCACAAGAAGAGAACAGGGAAGAAAAGGGAAAGGCCCTACACCCTCAACGCATGTGTCGACCACCTCTTAGGTTAAAAGCTACAGCCAGAACAGGTTCTTTATTAGAAGAAGATATACAGTCAAACAAAAGAAATGTACAACATAGCCATGCATTACATACATGAAAGCTGAAAAAATCAACAAGTGCAAATTTATAAGTAGCTCCTTCAGATGAACACAAACACACACAAATTACTTGCTTTAAAAGTTTAGAGGACGAGTAAGAATAGTAAACTTATCTTGTTATTTTAGTACTCCAATATCCAACTTTACAACTTTCAAATTTACAGATCGTACGTGCATCTTTTCATTTCGTAAAGCTTTAATGAATTTTGGTTTTATTTTTGGTTTCATGGTGATTCACAAAAGATAAGGGTTATATTATTTTTTTGTCAATCCTATCAAAATACAATATGATCTATGAAGTTCAGCAGTAAAGTCTTAAGCTGATGCTATTTTTGAAATATAATAAATAAGTAATAACAAATGTTAGAGACATTGGTCTAATTTCTGTTTTTAAACAACATGCACATACAAAAATCAGACCAAAGGACACATCACTCAATTAAATTTTGATTACAAACAAGCAGTAGAGTGTTTAGATATATTTTTGGATGTTTAGGAATAGTTTAATTTTTACAACAAATAGCCAAAAAAGAAATCATTCACACACTTATTCAATAGTATTTCACATCAAGTTTTAACACAAAATTGTTGCAATAAACAATTTACTTTTCTTTTCAACTTTACACCATTAAAAAATCTCAAATTACATAAATGACATCATGCATATAACTGTTTATAAAAAAAAATTACATTAGTTTCTTACCAAGCCATAGGTCGACCACAGAGAGCAGGGGAATTCTGTTGAGAGGTAGCAGGAGGTGACAACCTGTAAATTAATGCACAACTCAAATAAAAACAATGAATGAAGGGTTATTAAAAACACACAAAATGTCCAAATATTTATCAGTACAATCTTGCAATGAAATTTCATGTTTCACTTATCTTCTCATTTCCTCAATTTTGAATCAGTACATAATCATAAAAACATCCTTCCTTAAAAAATTTTATCAATAATTTAGTGCACTTTGCTCTTAAAAATGAATATAGCATACATTACATGATGATTGATTGATTATCGATTGATTTTTTCGTGTTTCCGGGCGCGTCAACTACTGTGGTCATTAGTCCCATTAGAGTAGTGCATGTTTTTTTTTCGGGAGATGGCGGTGATCTTCCCCCGCTGGATGGCAAGATCTGGCGCCGACCTTCTGTCGGCTAGTGGGGTTTCCCCCTAACCAAGACTCTCCCACCAGCGGGGCTCCGCCCCAGTCGGGACAAGCTCTAAGCTCCCGACCGGTCTCCCGGAATGTGTGGTAGTGTAGAGCATGTTAGTGTAAGTGTGTGTGTAAGGAGAGAGGATAGGACAAGGAAGAGGAAGGTCAGATCGCGCGCGGTCCATGGCCCGTTTGGTAAGGTACTGCTCCGGCATTCGCCTGGTGCTGATTGGAGAAACCACGGAAAACTACCGATCAGAGCAGCTGGCCGCTAGAATTCTCCTCCAGACAGCGACTGAACTCGACCTAGCTGAAAAGCTAGTGTCGAAAATCCTGCCGTCGGCAGGGCTCAAACCTAGGACCTCCCGGTCAGACGCACTGCAGTGACATCAGTTGATGCACTGAGCTACCGCTCCCGGTCCATGATGAAAACATAGTAAATACCCAACAATAAAAATGTTTATTTATTTATTTTACGTCAAAAAACAGTTGAAACTGCGTATGACATGCTATGGCGAGAAGTGAATTCTGTGCACATTTTCAAAATTCTGTGATCCCTACACTAAGTCATATACTACATGAATTTTGAAAATAAAAAAATTAAAAAAAAAAGCTCTCATGTAATAAAATCTATTTTCATAGATAAATAAGCAATAAATTTTGGGCTCTTATCCATGATGTCCTTCGTCAAGGAATAATACTTCCTGCCGCAACAACATGGAAACGATAATTTGAATAACTATATTTCCCAATGAGGTCCAGAAGACGTGCACAGATAATGAAGTTACATTTATAAATAAAAATGTTCATACATAAAAGGTGTCCACATCCTGTATGGTAGCAAATCCCGTTTGAGGAATGGACTATCCACACTTTGGAAGTAAGATTTCTCAGAAAAGTTTAAGGCTGTACAAGATGTAATCTCATAAGTAGATTTTTTAGAAGTAGTTTTTTTGTTTGTTTTTTTGTTGTTGTTGTTGTTGTTTTTTTATTCCATAATTTGTGATAAATGGCTATTGTGAAAATAAATGTATATCTTTGCCTCAATTTAGTTAATTTTAGGAAGATGTATCATAAATGGTGTGGAGTGAAATGTTTTCTAACACTAAGAAAAAAACAATTTCATTCATTTCTTTCTGTTAAAATTCTCCTAACGTTGCAATAGATCAATAGTACAGAATTAAAAAAAAAAAAAATCCTATTTTTTACTTCGTCTTTTTTATTCAATAACTTCATCACTGATTAATGTATATTTTTTACTACTTTCATCATCACCAATATAATCACAATTTGGTTTCATTTACTCAAAGATGATAATTTTTGTTCACATCTAATGATTCTTATAAATATGAAGCAAAATGTGATGTTACAGTAATACATGACTAAAAAAACATTTTTTTTAAAGTTTGTACATTGATTGTGCAGAAAGAAAATATTACTTGAGTGTCAAATTATTAATTTTATTAATAATTAAATTGTATTCTTGAATTCATTATTAAAAAGAATGGATTTTATTGCGCCCTTTTTAGCAGTTTCAAGTGCCATTTTGCCTGCCTATTTCACAGATGTATAGTGGCTAAGTTTCTATCTCTACTTTTAAGTAGACACTGAAACTTAGGCAAAATACATTTCTTCAATCATTCAAGGTACCTAGATTTTTAAAACTAATTTCAACAAATTATACATATTTTTGATTACAAGATCAATATACCTTTGTGATTACAATAGGAATTTTCTATTTTGTTTTGGCCTATTTTGTAAATTATACTATAAATGACTTTTTGTGTAAATTTATGTTTAGCATTCCTTGGACATGAGAAATATTTAATCAGTTTATTTTAAAAGTAAACAGTCTCTCAAAAACAGTGGAAAGTGAAATATTTGCTCACACCAAATCAAAAAGTACAGATTTCATTCATTTCTTCCCATTAAAATGCCTAACTTCTCACATGTCGATGGAAATAAAGAGAAAAAATATTTCTCTGCCAGCAATATTGGTCGATTATTGTTTTACTTTTCAGCGCGCTGTCAAAACCTAATGATTTTTTTTTCTGTTTATCGTTTCAAAACCAATATTGTGGTAGAGAAAAGTTAGCAAATCCAACATTAGGAATATTTTGGAAAAATACACCAAAGAATCTGGAGCAAATGAATCAACTTCGTGCAAATGTTACCTCAGGGTTCAGATGTGTAAGAACATTCCAAGAAAGAGAAAATATGAAGATCTGAATTTGTATTGACTGGGCCAGCCAACTGCGGAATAAATGACGTCAGACGTCTTCCCCTCTGACATCATCTACACCCATTAATTTTCTTTCGGTTTGGGAAGAAAGGTTTTCTTTTGTAGATACTGGAACAATCATGAAGTGTTTAGTGTATTTGAAGAACTGCAGTATGTTAAAAAGTCCAACCTATGGATGCATTATGTAGCTTTGCAAGCAGAAAAACTTGTGAGATAACAATAAATTCTGAGAATTGGTAGATAGCCTGCAATCATGGGATGAGTAAAGGAATTTACAGATTGAAGATTATGGAAAAGATGCTGAAAATCACAATGATTTACAACATTCTCAAACAAAACATACATAAAAAATAATGAAGTCTGGGTTCCAAACCCTCTCACGTGATCCCTTCCGGGTACATATTTGTTAACATTAATTATTGATTCAGAAGAAAGTAAATTCATTATATAGCAATGTATAAAATCTTATTGTTCTAAAATGCTAAAACTGTCTTTTCCAAAAATGTTATCTAACAGAAGAATGGAAGAGCAATAACAGTACAGGTTATGATAAAGAGTCGGATATTGCTTTAAGTTATGTAATAATGAATGTTCTATTACGTAATTTACCATATTGTTATTGAATCATGAACATTCTAAATAATAATTACCGTTTAAAAAACGCAATTATCAATTTTCTAAAGTGAACCATTTCCCCCCACTTCCATACCATTAATGGGGCACTGTGTGCCCGCCACCGCATTGGGCACTCCCTTTGCTCCGTGGCTCAGTTTGGAGCAGGCAAGCAGATTTCTGTGACATAGCAGAGCATTGAGTTGGCAAGCACTGGGCTAGACAGCCAATGCCACATGTTTTCTAGCTAATTTTATCATTGGCCTGCAGACTCTTCTTTAGAAGATAAATATACAAATGAATTTTAGTCACCATTGAAGGTATAGAAAAAAATCAAAATCTTAACTTTTGGATATTTACTCACAAATTCATTGAAGTTAATAAGGTTCCATAAAATTCAACATTACAACGGGTTACTTTTCATTAATTAATTCAGCACCATATATAAAAAGAGCAGCTACAGCTTTAAGTGTTGTTCCTGGCAACACTTCACAAGACTTGCATAGCTTATGCAACACAAAGGGTGGCAAAAAAAGTAAATGTTTATTTCCTCAGGTGAACAAATTGAATACAAATATTAAAAAGACACTTTTTAAACGTCCTTCAAGAATCCAAATGCACTTCTGCCTCCACAACCTGTCTGAAGTGGAGTACATGGGAGTTCAGTAGCTGTTTACTCTTCCAATTTTTCATGAATATGTGCAGTGGTCAAAATTCTAGACTCTAAAATATATAGCATCCTCAGTTGGATTGGTAAAGAAAGTTATTGATTCTTTAGAAATAAAAAAATTACTTAATTTTTTGCGACTCATTCAGACTTTTTGCCACAAGTCATTACTCAACTTGAAGAAAGGGAAAATTATCTAGTGTAAATATTGGAAGTTGTGGATGATTCTGAACATCAACTATACAAAAATGCCATGGGAAAAAATATTACTGACAACAAATTTGAAAGAGTTTTTCCTAAAATTCTGATTTACAAAAACTTGATTATTTTAAAATTCTAGAGGGGGACATCTGTAGAAATGAATCCCTCTGACCTATTGTGTTTAAGATTTGCTATTGAGAGATCTTTCAATTAACTGAAGGAAATTTTGCCTGACAGATGACAATTTTTAACTACAGAAATGTTTAAAAACGCACTTAGTGTTTTAACATGACAAAATCTTTTTGAACACTGAAAGTTTTTTCATAAAATTGTCTTTTCATCTCCCTTTTATCTCTTAAGTTTATGAAAACTGTAGTGAAATCTGTTTTCTATACAGCTGGGTTGAACTGAACTTCATTATTAAAAAGAACAGATTTTATTTTGCCTGCCTATTTTAGAGATGTATAGTGCCTAAGTTCCGATCTCTACTCATCAGAAATGAAGATATTCATATAGACCAGGACATATATGTAATATCAAAAATGGAAAAATAGAAGATTAGAGATTTCTGAAGCAACACATCCGAAGAATGAACAACTCTAGAATCCCTCTCTTGGTAAATCACTACTACCAATTGGTTGAAGAGATGTTGGAAGGCATAGAAGAAAATGGAAAAAGTGGTCTAGAAAGAAGTTTTCAATTCATGTAATTACGTTTCACAAATGTCGGGTACAGAAAACTAAATAATGCAAGATTTCCATAAAACAAGAATCACAAAGTAAATTACAGTAAAATCTGTCAAAACCGGAACCTGTACAAGCCGGAAACCTGCCTTAACCGGAAAATTTCTCTGGCCCTTGAAGTTATATTGTATTTTACACAGCATAAAACGGAATCTGTCCAACACTGACACAGAACGGTTGTCCATATCATGATGGGGGAAAAATCTTTAGAAAACGGAATTCCTGTGAATTTAATGTAATTGGCAAAGATGCAAGATATTTTAATGTAAAGAATGAAGTGTGTTTTAAATTCTTTATCACATACGATTTACTCGTGGCAACCACACCCTGAAGGAGAGGGGATTCAGCTGACTGCGTAGAATTTGACCTTGGGGTCACTTGTCTCTCAAGGCTTAAGACGTAGGGGAATTCTCATCCACCCCAACTCTCTGTGCTTGTGAAGGCATATGGGCATAGCTTCTATTTGGGCCTCTCCCTACCCCATGTTGAAAATCGTAACCCCTCTGCCAGAGACGCATTGTTCAAGGCCATACGAGGGTATCAGAAAATCTAAGTACTCTGGTGTGTAACACATTGTGGTTGAGAGTCAGCAAGCAGTCCGATTGCAACCATTAGGCATTGAGGTGGTGTGTATTTTTACAAGTTTCACAACCAGTTTAACAATGAGAAAACCATAATACAAACATTAGATGAAAATGTAAACTTACAGAAGCACAAGAAACTCAGAAGCTGTCAAGAAAGAAGGTTTAATATTCATTTTTTGGTGATTTCTTCCATAAATACATACATGTATATTTATTTTAATAATCATTATAAAATCATGCAATTTTTACTTTACTTTAATTACTTCTTTACTTACATTAATTTACTAGTTTCAGGTCGGAAATATCACTATCACAAGTGTTGTAAATGGACAACCCTGCATAAAATGGAAACATACCTAATCCAGAATTTATTTTTGTCCCAATCGATTCCAGTTTAGACAGATTTTACTGTACTATGTAAAAAGGTATCTCAATATAAATGGTGGGATTCAATATAAATTCTACACTGTATCTTCAATAATACAGTATTTATATGCGACTTGAAAATATTTCAGCATATTAATCTGGGAGTGCTTGCAAAAGGTTGACTTATGCCAGTGCCCGCAATGTATTTCTCTGATATAGTTGCAATTTTTGTGAATGCGAATAATCTGAAGGTCCATTCACTGAAATATGTATTTTATTCAGTTTGTACACATCCCCCACTGCAATTGTTAATGACTCTTACACTGCAGAATCCTTGTCTGAATACTTATGGTACGATAGGTAAAAATTCTCACAGTACATGCAAAAATCATTAAACATCTTATTTTCCTATTAAATAGTCTTAAATACAATTCCCACCAATTATTTTGGTATGTTCTAAACAAATATATATTTTACTTTTTTAAACAAATATTTAGAAAGTCTTCGTCTTTTTTCCATTTGACAAAGTTTGCATTTTTTTCATTCTTCTACACATTCTCCTGCACATCATCTTTTTCTTTCATAAGAAATTGTGACAGTCAATTGTAGATAAGGCACATTATTTTATTTTCTGAATAGGCACTTATCACAGGCATGACTGAAAATAATGCCGAGATATGTACCACTTAGGCCAGGAGCTCACAATGCACTAGTGTGATTGCACCCAATGTATATGACATATCACGCAGTGCAGCGATCAAGTTTCAACATGCTCACGGAAAATGATAAAAATAAAAACCAGGCGATCCCGGAAAAGTGCAACAAAGGATTACATGAAATATCTGACGAGTAATGCATCGCAATAATTCAGGAACATAAAATTGCCGTGGCTTGGATCTCATATCTAATGCGAGTACTCCTGGGTTAAGAAAAAACATTAACATGGGGGGCGAAAACAGCAACAAGAAATTTAACAGGATGGGAGAAGCAATACATCATACTAGAATTAATCTATATGTGCTACCATAGATGTTAAATGTTCTACTTACTTGTCTTTCTGCAATTTGTCTCCTGTTGAAACACTTTTCCTCATATTATTGGGAATCTACAACAACAAAAATTTAAAGTAAAACATCTTCAGATTATTGGGAATCAACAACAACAAAATCTTTGAAAAGAAGAATCATGCTTCATGAAAGCCAAAGTATTACTTTAATATATTTTATTATATATTTTAAGTTATTTTAATATAATTTATTTTCAGGTATTTCCTTTGCATTTTCATTTATGACCTGAGAACAGCATTTGGCACAACTATGAATTGAAGTTTTTTTCTATCAGCCTTACTTTACAAAAGAAAATTCACTGCATAAAATTGAATATTTCATCTCAGAAATCAGTCCACCAAAAACCAAGTTTACCAACTTTGGAAAACAAAAACAAAAACCTTGTCTAGCATCAAACTAAATTTTTTGACGGAATTTTAATTTTTTTTATCAGACGTTTACTTCAATAATTTTTATTGACTTTTTTTAGATATACTGTAAATATTCTACAATTAACTCATTTGGAACCAGACTGGTTTCCGAAATAAATTATTCAATTAATTTAAAGGCAATAAATCAACTAACAACTGGTTTGTGTCCTAGTGTTCTCTGCACTCCACTCTTCAAATCACCTATAATAGGATTTAGTGACCCATGGCTTTTCATGCAAGGGAGACTGATATCACAAGATTTTAAGTCCCTGGGGTTGGGCTTCCAACTACAAGCTATTTCCTCAATCCTCCTCACAGTATATGTATCAGGATACCCCAGAATGGCATCTGGATAAACATTGGAACACAGTTGCATTTTGCCTACTCAACACCAAGGCCTTTCAACTTCAGGAACCTGGGAAGAGCACCTCCCCATCTAGAGACTGCCAGCTCTGAAGTTTTTCGAGAGGAAGAAAAACTGCTCACTCCATGAGCACAACCAATCCCTTCTGGGTTTCCTCTAGGTCACTGCAATGGCCAGTTCAAATCCTCAGGGACCACCAGTGGTGGCTTACCAGGTGAAGAAAATGAAATGCCAATTACCGTTTTTAGTGTACTTTACACTTTTCATTTTTTGAAAATTATTTTGGTTTCTTTATTGTCTCAAAAGTGTGTACATGATTTCTTGCTTTTGAAACACATGCAATCCTTTGGGTTCATTATCCCTTTCTTTCACCAAGCACTCAGGCTGTCTATCCAGCAAACTGCCAACTGAAGTACTGTAATATCTCCACAATAATAGACCACTATGATACACCCAGATACTGCATGTTTGGGCCCTGTAATGTACATACCAAGGGTGTTTTGGAAGGCTACAATGAATAATTTTGTTTCCTTGGCTTAATTGTTTTCTAAAATCCCAGAGAGAGGGTACATGACAAAGGAAGCAAGAAGGGGGTCTTGACATGAGGGAAGACAATGGGCATGTTTTCCATTGCCAGTTAATATGAATGAAATGCCATAAATGACAGTTTCTAATAACACCCTTTGTGCATTACATGAATTATGCAGTGCTATTAAATTATTAAATTAAACCAAGAACAAATTTTAAAAAAATTAAAAGTGGAGAACACTTACATTTTCAATTTTTGAGTCCTGGGCTATTCGCTACTCCCATGGAATAGCCTTGGAGATTTTCATAAGAATTTTCAAGTTTTATTAGCATGGCATGCCTGAGATTGATATGCATGAACGAAAGTACTTCACCTACTTGTCCAATGACGAGCTGCCATTGGGAACCACACCAGGTGACGAGAACACTTGAGGACTAAGTTCCTCCTCCCCCCTCCTATCTTCCTAATGCTCCCCCAAGAAACTAACAATGTGGGTATTGCTGAGAAACTCAACAAACCAAGTGAACTTTTCCAATTCTCCACCACAACTAGATTGAGGTCTAAGAAGGAAGATCGATTGCTGATAATTTTAAAATTGGAAAAAGTATTTGTCCGCAATTCGTTCTAAATTTTAAAAAATTTAACATAAATACTATGAAAGATGGACCTTTGGGATTGGCAGTTCAATGATGCCTCTTTCCACAGCAAAAGCAATGGGCCAATCATGTTTGATGGCCTCTCTAACTTGTATTGCCAGTTGAATGTAAACATCACTGTGCACAAGTTGCTCATTCAGTCAGATTCGAATAAAACATGTGCTTGATAGACTATAAATGATTATAAAAATTTGCTAGCTGTCACTAACAAAGAAAGATCTCTCGAAATATTAACAACCATCACATTCAGAATTTGCAAAGCTGAGTTATTTTCACTATCATGAAAAACATGCAGTGTATTTAGGACAAAGACATGTACATAACGCTATCATGCAGTAAATTCTATTTTTCATAATTCATACTGGTCAAGTTATGGAATTTTGTTTCTGGAATCACTGACCTAGATCTTTAAGGTGGAATTAATTTTCATGCTATTCAAATCAGTTTCTATTTGAAGAACAAGAAAATGAGGATGATAAAAGAATGTGCAGCTCTTACATCAGACCTTCACTTCTGTGGTTAAATTTAAGCAAACATAACAAATTTACTCCAGAAAATCCAATGGAAAAGGTACAATTCTCAGATGATTAACAAAATTCTAATATATCAGACTTGGACACCCTGCCAAGATAAAGAGACTTAAAACACCTTGAAAAAATAGAATAAATGAAAAAAAATTACATTTCTAACATGATTATTAAATTTATTCAGACAAATCTACACAGAAAAAATATTAAGAACAAATAATTGAAAGCAGCAACATAAGTTAACACAAACTTACCAATTTAAGATCACCCTTAGGCACTCGTCCAATCACTTGTTTTGATGGCACGTTTTCTAGAACAAGAGACAAGATATTCATACATTAACATATGATTATCACTTGAAGTGCTATTGTTTAGTATACTTCAACAAATTACCTCTCCTTCCTTCCTGACGCATCATATTACCCACTGGAATCATAGCTTTCATAGGACCTCGCTTCCCAACTTTGCTTTCCGCTTGTGATTTAGGTTTCAGAACCAGGTTCCCATTATTTGAAGCAGATGCCAATGGAACAGGAGGAGGAGGAACCAGCAAAGGACCACGTGGTTTCCTGGTCTGAGAGCTCAACTGTAAACCCATTTCTGCTATCTTCTCACAAGACAGTGGAGGAGGAACATCTGAACCAGACCGAATGTCTTCCTTGTTTGAGGGAGTATTATCTCCAACTTTCAGCTGTAATCACAAAATCCAGGTGGCTAGCTTGCAAATTAAGGATGGTAAGATATAAATCATGATTTAAATCAAATGATTATTTTTTTTAAATCAATATTTATTATTTGTAATATTTGAGAATATATTTGTATTTTCAATATTTGTAAAATAAAAATTACTCTGAGTAAAAAACTTAAATCGTTTACGAAGTAGATATAAAGACTTTCATATCTACTTCGTAAACATTTTCACATAATTGAACATTTGGCATAGGCAGTAGTGGCAGCTGTAGTCTGCATCAACGAGGCAGCAGGTTTGAGTCCTGCATAGGCATGGTCAAATTGGCAATTGTCCCTTCATCCCTCATCATCATCCCACCTCATAATTCACAATTCAATGCGTAACAACCTTGTTTTACTAAGAGATACAGCCAAAAACCTAATCTTCATAATGACACACATTAATCTCTCTCCAGGATAAAATACGACTGGACCTCAAAAGAAACTTTAAAATGACAACCAAAACTAGGAATTAAAATTCTTACAAGAATAATTCTGTTTGAAAAATGAAATTGGAAACAAAAAGTACAATGGAAACAGAAAGGCATACAACAATTGTTGCTTTTGTAGAATTGGGAAAATTCTTGATGTCAAAAGCTCTCAAGTTCTTTAGTTTGTTTTCTTTATTTTACGTACCCCTTTTACAGAATTTTGTTTCTGTTTCCTTTGCTTAGAAGTCCCTTCTTCATCATCATCATCATCATCGAATTCTGAACAGGAAGAGTCAGAATCCACCAACTCTATTTGAAAGTTGTCATCAGTCAAAAAGTTAATATCAGCTGAAAACATTAATAAAATAGAAAATTAAATATCTTCCTTTGTAACATCTTTGCAACAACATTCTTTTTTCTTTTAATACATAAGTTCTAAAGTTGTTTTTAGAACACTTCATTATAATGTTTTTATTGTTTAAATATGTGATGATGTTTTCGAGAGCATTATTTCAAGCATTTTTTGAGATTCAAATTATAGACAATTTCATTTCATATTCTTCAGTGTTCAGTTGTTAACCAAAAATTAATGGTTTATTAGGTCAAAAAATTAATTATGTATCAAAATCTTTCTATAAACAGAGATTAACAATTTATCTTCATTTTATGATACTGTACTTGACTGAAGAATGAACTAATAGTACTTAAAACTGAAATGTGCATTGGAATAATATCACAACTCGGGTGCCATATTCATGACATAGGATGATGTTAAGAATATAAAAAAATTATGTGCTCAAAAACATCAACAGATGCATACAATACATAATTATTAACATAAAGTACATAAGCTCCACCAATTATCAATGTTACCTTCGAGAGGTTCATCATCTTCAGCTGTGGCTCGCCTTTGTATAATAGAAGATAAATTCTTTGCTTCCATAAATACACATGTTGATGATTTTCCTCCCATAACAACCAAATCATCTTTCACAAAAACACTTTCATCTCCATTTCCCTGCAAATAAATATTGTGTAGTACTTGTGAGTGGATTCGTAATTGTGTAATTTTTATCTATACTTAATACAAGTGAATTCAACTATGTGTAACCAACATCAATACCACAAAAAGTAGCATATAAATAGAAATTAAATTTTTACAGGCTCTTCTTCAGGATCGTGGCAGTGTCCTTGCAAAGTTTGGTAAAGACTAACACAACCCGAATGCGGAAAATAAATAATTTAAATATGTTTGTTGATGCACCGTGACCATTTTTCGCCTCTCTCTTAGAGCGTGTGGTTCCTAATATATTCTGCCAGAGCCTAAGAGCGCTGCACAAAACTGGTACCTAATTTATTCGCTAGGAGTCAGTAGCAGTGCAAGAGACTACAGAAATTTCATTTATAAGCAATGTGTTGTAAAATAAAATGAATGCAAATTATAGTATTTTATTAAAATTTGAACCAATTACATTAAAAATAATATTAAACACCGTAGTTTATATAAAATTGATCTTTTCCCTCATTCACAAGGACTGAATATGACGAAAGCCCAGGCAACATCGGGTATTCTGCAAATTACTTTAAATAATTCCATGACCAAAATAATTATCCATACAAAATTCTAGTTCCAAAAAGGATAAAATATTAACAAAACTGCCTACCTGACACGAGATATTCGCAACTGAAGTATTTGATGGACGATAACTCGACAAAGAAGTCATACTTCTCCGAAAACCAATATCACCAATTCCATAACTTGAATACATTGATGAAGTTGCAGTGCTTTTCCTGAATCCAGTATTAAAGCGACTGGTTGTATTTGAAAACACGTCTCCAGAATATCCATCAAGAATATTGTGCTGACTTCCCCACATTTTTTTATTGAATGATGAATGTAAATCATGGTTTGAGAAACTACGATTTCTATACATAGAAGCAACACTTGATGGCTCAAGGCTGGGTCTCAAGAAACTATAGTTATATGGATTTTCAGGATGATGTGCAGATCCTGTATACAACGAAGTTGCTGATAACGATCTTCTATGATGAAAACTACTGTTAAGAGATCTTCTGCTATCATTAAGAGCTTTTTCAATGCATTTTTCAATACGATTTGCTACAAAGGCTTTGACATCCTCTTTCCCCTTAGGAAAATTCATGGGAGAAGGTGATCTTAATGATTTATCACATGATCTCTCTATTTTTGAAACATTTAAGAGTGATGTGTCCTCATCACCAGACAGTATGCATCTTGAACTCTCATCTAGAAGCTGTTTATCAAGCTGAGCACTTAAATATAATCTTGAAAATTTTGTGTCAAGTTTTCCAATTGCTGGGCTAAGACATGATTCCGACAGCGATTTTTCATTGAAAGAGTTACTTGCTTTCTTTTCTGGTGTACTGGAGACCTTCAAATTAGAAGCATCATAACTAGAACTCAATTTGCAGCGAGGTGAACTGCATTTACTTTTAGTTCCGGCTTTTAATCTATTATTTGTTTCTTCTTTCTGTATGTTTGGTTCCTCTTTGTTAGACTTTTTCTGATCAACTGTTTTGTTTTGAGAAACCTGCTTACTTTTGTTGCGTTCAAGTGCCTGTTTTTCAGTGATTTCAAATGGATCATCAAGTTTACATATTTGTAAAATCACATTATCAAATGGATTATCTCCTACAGCTGAGGCACCAATATTTTCCGGAACATTGTTTGCCAGGGGAAGAGGAACCAGTGGATCTAACATATTACTCCCTTTCTTCAAGGGGCTGTTGAAATCTATGAGTGAATCACATTCCATCTCTGAAATTTAAATCAACTGGTAAGACACTCAAAACGACATTTAAAAACAATGGAAAATAAAGGATTCTCCAATATTTTATTCTAAGATAACGGAATTTTAATACACAGCCAAACTTGATTATGAGCATATCAAGAACATAAATATTATTTTGAGAACTAAGTGTAAATTACATACTTACTTCTCTTCTTTCGCAATTCAGTTTACAACGATGATTCCTTCTCTGTCATCAGAAATATTTTGTAATGGCTTCAAGAAAAACTTTATTCACATTATCACAACATTTCAAAATAAACTCTTCGTATCAAAACTTTGTAACAAAAACTTTGAACATCAACACTATGCCTCGGATGTATTCGGACCCGACGTATCAATCACCAAACCTGCCTCCGCCTGCCTCAAACCCCATTTAAAAACCGTTTCCTTTCGTCCTGTTTGTCACTTGTTCCTATTTAAATCTTTTTGCAGAAATGCCAACCATACGGTAACGCAACGGATACTCACCATACCAACCTAACAACCATTAGAGGTTTTCCAAGGTTTTTATTTACACGTTTTATTGGCTACGTCCTTATACAAAAGATGTAAAAACATTTATTGTGAACGCTGTACGTATTTTATAATACACGATACAACATATAGTACAAGTTCATGGAACGATGTATTCTGGATTATTGCATGTAGGACCTCATTTTAAATCTGCTCCTTCTATTTTACTTTAACCTCTACAGCGCGTAGAAAGGCCTATAAGTAGTAAAAGGAATTTAATGTGTGTAAAATTCTTGTAAAATAAATAATATTTCTTGTGTAGTACAAGAAACAAAATCAGCCCATCCTAAAGAATTTTATAAAGATGCTGATTTTCCAAATTAAGATATATTTTTTTTATTATAAAGGGTATTTATTTACATATTCTGTAATGTTTTTTCGTTCTTCCATATTTTATTATGAAAATAGCGGAAATATTATCAGTTCATGTCTGATATTAATTTTTGAGGAAATAATGACACTAGGACATTAATGAAAACAAATAAAATTGTGTATGCAAATCACACAAACAAAACTATCAAAGCAAAAACACAATCATAAGAAACCTTGCTTGCACTCGTAAAATGGTTTCAAGACAACAAACTCTTAATAAATACCAGCAAGACAGTCGCTTTAAATTACAGGAATTCCTGATCCAAAGAAAAATTCTCTAAGCAATTGCTCAGAAATTTGCTCATTTTTTGGCCAATGTATTCAGAACAGACCAATCATTTCCTGTAGGAGGTATATTGTTTGAAGACATTTTTGGACATTGTTAAGGTTTTTTTCCCTATGATCAGACTAAAAAACAAGGTTTTATAAAAAAGCGAGCAAAATGGCTAAACATGTGAAAAATTACTAAACAGTTGTATGTGAAATAATTAACATTAATTATACAAGAGCAAAATAACAACATAATAGAAATAGATAAGAAAATAAATATAAATATGCAGAAATGCCATGCCTTGGTGCCTTTGTGCATTTCCTTGTACTGATTGTTTGTGTTTTTGTTTGCTTATTGATAAGTCTCATATGTCCTATATTGAGTATTCTTATTATGTTCTTAGTTTACTCTTGTATAATTACTTCATATTACAAATACTTATGTATTTAACAATTCAAAACCTCATGTATTTTGAGGACGTATTTAAATACTTATTTACAAAGTATTTTGGCAAAGTATTTATGTACTAAATTGAAATTATTTTGCCTAAACCTGCATGTATACCCTCAAGTCAAGCTCTAACATTGAGACTCTTCAGAGAGGTAGTGTATTTTGCAAATATGCAATCATGACTAAAATATGAAATAATATTCTGGGGGAATGCCCTTAAAAGCTCTTGTCCATTTATTATCCAAAAAAGTATACTGTGAACAATTACCAGCAATCATAAGTTGGAATCTTGCAAACCCTAGTTCAAAAAACTAAGTATATTTCCTCTAACATAGACGTAGTATATATTTGAAATAGCAGTCTTCACGAAGAAGATTCTCAAGGAAAACAGACACTTTACTCTAAATTCTCATGTACACAATTACAAAACTCATGAAGGGGTTATCCGTAAATTACGTAATGCTAAAGAGGAGGGAAGGGGGCCTGGAGGAAACATTACGCTGCGTTACTTGGGTGTAGGGGGTGTGAGTTTAGTGTTATGTTAAGCTGATGTTTTTTTTCTCAACATGTGCTGAAATAATTCCTATTATTCAGTCTTAGACTAAAACATTAAAATATTAACACTAAATTTGAAAAAATATAAAGAAATTAAAAATATATGAAATATAAATGTTTACAATAATTGAAAATGTATTTTCACCATTGGTGTATTAATTGAGTCTTAGATGACGAAGAAAATATTCGAAACTAACCAACAGTATATTCTAGAATAGAATTAAATTGACGCAGTAAATTCTCGCCCATGCGTCCTTCACGACGACATGTGCACATATACTTGGGTTTTTCTAACGTGGCAGCTGAGGGTATTATCTTCAAGATAGAATATGGCACGACTTTTCGCGTCTCTCTCGGTCCTGCCGCAAGATGTCGCATGATCGCGACCTAATAAGCAGTGCTGCAGATCAAGCGACTGTAGCGGGGAATACTACATATTCGTAAATAAATAGGCAAGGCAATGGTAAGATTCCAAGCTCAATGAAAAGAAGCTTGCAGAGACCATGTGGATGGCATTTTTTCATTACGCGGATAATTTTCTTTTGCAATCTAAATGTCTGGGAGCTAAAGGATGAGCTTCCCCAGAATATTATGCCATATCTCAGGCGGGAATGTACATTTGCAAAATACACGCAACGAGCTGCATGAATGCTAACAGAATTTGAAACAATTCTGAATGCGTAACATAATGAGCTTAATTTAGTGTTTTATTCTGTTATATGTACATTCCATTTGAGGTTTGACTGAATTGAGAGACCTAGAAATTTTGTTACCTTAACATCAGCTAATTACATTTTGTTCATTTTTAATGGAGCATACGATTGTCGATTTGAAACGCAAAATTGCATTGAGACAGTTTTTATTTCGTTGACTATTAATTTATTATTATAAAACCAATTTGAAACTTCTTATATGTACCATTTATTGTTTATTTTTTGCAAAGAACATTCGTGTCATCGGCAAAGAGAACTGTTATTCCATTTTTAATAGATGAGGGCATATCGTTTACGTACAACAGAAAGAGGATAGGACCTAAGATCGAACCTTATGGAACCCCATGTTCGATCGGCAAAGAATTGGAAAGATAAGTAAATAATGTTCTTTCGTACCAGTACGGTTTTTATACTCTTTGAAATAAATTTCTAAGGGACGAGGTTATCCAATCTAGGATTTGCAATACCACGAATTCCATAAGAAGGTAATTTTGAGAGCAAGATGCTATGGTTAATAACGTTAAAAGCTTTCAAAAGATCTAAATATATCCCAAAGGGTTCTTCATTTTGGTCCATTGATGAAGCAACATCTTTAAGCAAAGAAAAAAATTGGCAGTTTCCGTAGATTTTGATTTTCTAAAACCGTGTTGCGAGTCTGAAAACGCTTCGTTTTTCCTGAGAAAAGTTTCCATTCGCGTATAGAAAAGCCTCTAATATTTTTAAAAAAATTGACAAAAGAGAAATTGGCCGGAAATTTTTAATTTCATTTTTGTTCCCTTTTTTAAAAAGTGGTTTAATTTTTGCTGTTTTAAAAATATCTGAAAATATTCCTGTGCACAATTCCTGTGATGTTTACATAAGGGAGATTTTAGTAAGAAAATAAACATTGAATAACATTGAACAATAATAAGTAGTGGAGAATATAAACATAATACAATACAGTTCTCGGTGTTGGCACATCAGAGGCCAAAATTAATTCAAATTTGGCGCCGTACTTTGAAACCTATCATTATAACAATTCCTTGCCGCTAATTAACAGCAAAGAGTATGCATTTTAAACGTCCCGCGTCGGACTTGTATTTTTTCTCCAAAAACGGCGCGTTTGCTTCTAGAGGGAAAGACAAAAACATCTTTCGCGTTAAACTCTTTGGAAGGTTAAACAATTGAAGAGTGGAACTGCTTTCATAGACGCTCGCAAGATCGCGCCAGATACCGGAGACACTCAACATCGCGAAAATAAAAGTTTTCCAAATGAAGGCGCCATAGAATAACATTTTTAAAAAGAAAGTGGCCGAACACAGTTTCGCGGTTACTCGATTCACCTCGCTCGAGTAAAAAACGTTAAGATGCACCTATATATGCTACCGACTATCAATTTAATTATGCTGGGTTGGTATTGCGACCTCAGCTGAGACACATTGGCGCGCAAACGTGGTAATTCGCATCTGGGCGGCATTGAAGAAATTAAATTTTGACTAGTGGTTGCAGGGGGTGTTTTGAGCGCGTAAGAGGTGATAGTGAGCTGAAATTGTATGTCGCACGAATTATAAGAATTGTGATAACCTGTAGTTATAAGACTTTACTGTATTGATTTTTTTGTGAGTAGAATTAAAACTTAGGGAATGGGGATAATCCCGCGGAGCTCATGTACAGTTATTTAACCAATAATTTTAGTAAATTTTTGGATAATTTTTAAATTTGATTTTCTTACTAAATTTCACATTTTCTTACAATCATTTTTTGACTTCATCAAGTTGCCACGTCCATCCACCATCCATATTTCAGGCTTTTACCGCCTCCTGAGCTAGCCAGCAACTTGACTCAGGTAAGAAGGGAGTAATTCACGCGAAATCTGGCACATCCGACGTGCGGTCGACGGCGACTCGAAGAGCGCGCGCCGTCGCACTACCCTACTACTTGAATTTTAAATACAGATAGAAAATGAGCGTTTTTTGCAAGGATTGTTAAAAAAAATATTCGTTCCAATGTAATATTTTTTTTCTAGGGTAAATCAGCAATAAATATGGGCTCTTATCCCTCATCATGTCCTTCGTCAAGGAATAATACTTTGTACCGCGACATGTTGAACGATTTTTTGAATAACTATATTTCCCACTGAATTCTAGAAGACGTGCACAGATAAAGAAGTTGCATTTATGTCCAGAAGAAAAACAAGGGGCAATCTCAACATTTGTTCAAAGGATCAGAGAAACTGGACGAAAAATCTGAACGAGATGGGGGTCATTGGCCCACAAGCTGCGGTACAATACTTGTTTTTAACACGTGCAATTTAATGTTAATAATGTTTTAAATACTTGTATTTAAATACATAAAATAGGTGTATTAAAAAAGAAAAACTTTAAATACAAATGACGAATATAATTATAGTCTCTTTTTGTTTGATTTTGCTGGTGAATGAACCTCATTGAAACAAAAATAAAAGCTCCTTTCAGCTGCTGAACAAATTCATTTTTAAATGATACATCTAAAAAATTATGAAAATTAAAAATGCTCAACAATTATCCGACAGTAAAGAAGACTTTATTCCTTATAACACTAGTATACGTTCATCAGCGCTAGTTGAACAACTGTTTTCCTTTGCGGAATTTATACATTCGCCCTCTAGGGGTTTATTGTCGGATGTTTTATTCGAAAAATACTCGTTTTAAAAGGAAATTCCGTTGATTTGAGTTAGATATATTTTTGATATTTAATTTTTCAAAGTGTTTTTGCGAAAGTATAAGTCAGAGTGTTTTATATTTGAAAGTTTTGAGTTATTTTTCAGAAATTTATGACTGTCAATTAGTAATTTATTTTAATTGATAATTACAATATATCGTTGCAATAAAAAATTTATACTGCAAAATTATTGTATTTACTGTATTTTGAGTATTTGAAGTATTTTAAATACGTAAGTATTTAGCAATTCAAAACATAATGTATTTTGAGTATATATTTAAATACTTATTTACAAAGTATTTTTGCGATATATTTAAATACTAAATTGAAAATATTTTGCCCAACTCTGAATCCATTACTAACTTCTTTAAACATATAACCAGCAAATGATAAACCAATTCTTTGTGTTGTCAGTATTTGTCTATTCCCCTTCCAATTGTCATGGGTATGGATTAATATACGAATGAAAACAAAATAAAATAATATTTATGAAATTTATTGTTGTATATTTAAAACTTCCGAACATTATACATTGCAAATTACATTCTCTATAAAATATACATCCAACAATTACAATAACATCAACATATTTACTTTCGATATAAATTATCAACAGAACAAAGTCAAATTTCCTGATATGATATGGGCACTGCAAGGAGACTCAATAGTCCTGGGTAATATTTGGGGCTTCACTCCCATGAAGATGCTCTCGCTTCTATTTCTCTGTAATGACAAATGGAAGAAAAGACTTGCAAGAATTTTTTCAGAAGTTTTCATGTGAATTGTGGAAATGTTAATAGACACCCACGTGGGAGCGCACTCCTGAACAGTGTGAGACTTTCAACCTTTTCCAGTGGTGACACTATTCAAATAGAAAAAAAAACTAGGACCTAAAACAAGCTGTCCAGTTTAATACTTAACAAAATTTTCAAAACCCTTACACAATGAATGGACCACATCATAACACTTCATTTCTAAGTGACTACATAACAGGCTGCACATTAATGTCACAAAAATTTCACCACCCTTACACATCAAATGGACGGCTCTGTTCCAAGTGACCACGAGTAAAGGTTTATTTTCTTATCATAAATATATTCAGTCATGCATCAATACACACTGGGGACTTAACAGGCTGCACGTTAATAGGTAGCGAAATTTTCAATACAAATACGCATCGAATGGACCATATCATTGTGACCACAAGGTTTATTTTGTTATCACAAATGTGAGCAACTGAGCATCAAATATAACCTTATCTAAAAACCCCTGTTTTGAGCGTCCACGAATTGAGGATTATTTCATCGCAAATATTTCCAGTTGCACATCAAAGGGACTTCCGTAGTACAGTTTCGTTAATATCTTCTATTTTGATTGACCTCAAGACTTCAGGCTTCATCTCTATTTACTTGTTCATTGAGGGTTGACACTTGTCTCACGAAATCTTCGTGACTGCTTCATCAGGGTGCTTGGAATGAGATTCTTTCTCAAACTAAATTTCACCCTAAAGAATCTGGAATAGTTAACATACCCAGTTAAATTATGATTACATAGCCAGTCAGTTTTAAGATGGTATGTACAGTTACCTGAACTCAAAACATGCATTTTTGAAAAGACAAACAAAAATCTGCATTTATTTCCATGTAAGAGATTGGAGTTATTACATTAATTTCTACTACTGTATTTGGGTGAATTCTGAATTAAAACTTCTTTCTGCGCTTGTTACATCCACTAGCAATGATTCCTAAAAAATCCTTTTTCTTACAATGTTTAAATTTTTCTAACTGCTGTATTCTTAATTTTGAGTTGGTGATTAAGTGAAAATTACTTGATACATAAAATAAAGATAAATATTTTAAAAACTACTAACACTGTACAAATCATTAAAAACAATAAAACCATTGATATTAGTTCTTGGAATGTTCGGCCTATCAATGCATAACTTTTAGCCACTTCAGAAATTGTGAATCATATAATTTCAATTGGTGAGTCTGCATTGGCTTTACAATTTATTGTTAGTTCTATTACTCCTCTTTCTCCAGTTGGAAGTTCATTTTTCAGTTTCCGGCTCCAAATAGAGTTTGCTCCAGTAGTGAAAGTGTTTCGTCCTCTGTGAAACCTCTCTCGTAAATAGCACGTCCCAAAATCGGATGAAACCGTTTGCTAATAAAACAAGACAAATATATTCCGAATTCTAAAATTACCACGAACCTGAATCAGAAAATTACACGATTCTTTTACATCTTGTTTTGAAACATTTGATACACAGTTCCTAACGTAAAAGAAAATTGGAGGCTTAAATAAAAAACCTAATTGTAGGTAGTTTTAATATAGAAGATATGTATAAACTATGTATAAAGTTTTTATTTAAAAAGTAATGAATTTTCTTAACAATAACTCTCAGCCATTAACCTTAACACTCTTGGATGTCCCCACTTCAGGATTCTTATATCTTCACTTCTTCTTAGGGTTGACATCATCTGACTTACGAAAGTGCGCACTGCGTTATCTCAACTGCTTCATCAGGAAGGTTTGAAATGAGATTCTCTCTCAACCATCATTTCACCCAGATTCTGAAAAAGTCAACAGTTAAATTATTACTACATAGCCAATCAGTTTTGAGAAAGTAAGTTCAATTATCATTTATGCATTTTTGTACAGTCTACAGTTATGCATTTTTGAGAAGACAAGCAAAAATCTGCATTTATTTCCATGAAAGAGATTGGAGATGATAGCCTGAAACTTCTCTCTGATCACCTCTTTTGATCTCAGGGGAATGCGAAGAAAGAAAATAACTTGTCGACTCGACAACCGTAAAAATTGCTACACCACAATTTAGCTCAGTACGAACCATGTTTAGTGACCATCTAGCAAATGAGTTGCGCTAGAACTCGATATGCTTACGATGGTAGCGAACAGCGGACTAAGGGCAGATCCAAGCCGGCGGAACTTGAGGTGGCCACGAACGTACTCACAGGGCGCAGCACCATCGGGCAAGAAACGTATTCTTAAAGAAAGATGGGGAGTTGAGTATCCTTGTAATTCATCCATGATATATAGATGTTCAGAATGACGTCACAAAGTTTGGCGGGAAAGGGTTGGGTGGCAACCTCTGCTGAGCACGCGAGCGAATCCTAGAGAATTACTAAGTTTTTTGGTTGTATTATGCGGTTGCCGAGGTGCGTGTGTCTTATCACATTTGTTATTTACAATGATGTTTGCTTTCTTTCGGTTTATTTAGGTTATGACTGCGAATATTGTTGATAAATTGGATTAAAAAAACATTATTTGATCAATACACATCAAGTTGCTACCTTTTACTTTCTCGTATATACGGAGTAATATACGTAGCATAGAGAAAGTTATGTAATGCTGCGCGAGAAAACGGCGAATTTCTGGCAGAAAAAAAATCATTGTCGGGCTCTGAGAAGGAGAAATTGAATTAATTTAGTTGCTAAATTAAGAGAAAAAATCCTCTAACACGTGATGTAGCAAGAATCCCAATTTTGTGGGTCCTTGAAAGCAATTGAAACAATTGAAAGCAAAATATCCGTCAGTCCGTCTGTCTGATGTATGTGAACAAAACTAGCGCCTAAACAATTCGTACTTATTTTTCCAAATTGAAGAAACATCTGTCGATCTGCCCTGAGTCAAATCTCTGCAATTTTGAGAAACATTCATTAATTTTTGGGAATACTTCATATGAAGTCCTTTGGACATTTTCAAAATTTTCTGAAAAATAGCTCCAACTTTTTTCTTTTAATTTCTTGTAAGAATAGTGTTAAATACGCTTATAACGGTGTCATAGGTCCGATTTTCACGGTTAACTCTGAATTTTCGAAAATTTCAAAAGTTTGAATTTTTTTCTGTGTTTTCCTACAACTATAAATTTGAAGATAGAGATCTTTCTTTCAAATGAAATTTGTTGACGTAAAGTTCATTTTGGTGCGTTCTTTTGTTTTCAAAAATTACATAAATGTAATTTGTTTTCAATATCTCTCAGGCACGTTTCAATGGATTTATACATCATTGAATTTGTGAGTGGAAGTTCTTCAAATTACTTCAAATGATTTTTTTCGAAAACTCAATAGATTCCTGTGAAAAGAGCTTCAAATTTCGCATTTACAGTAAAGATTAACGCCATTTTCTTAAAAACGGCTCCAAATTTTTCAGTGAAAATTGCTATTTAGGACATGGCTTTGGCCTTCTTTAATATTCTTAAAATAATATTTCGGTTCTACTATTTGGAAATGGATAAGTTGAGAAAATGTAAAAAAAAGTACTTTGGGCGACGACAGATGGCAGCTGGCCAGAGAATGGAGCAAGATCATAAAGCCAGTCCATACCAAGGATATTAGAAAAAATATTTCGAGAAAGTCTGTGCCAATCTGTAGCCCCTCTAGTTTTTCTTGAAAACGGTTCGAAGAAAATATTATCATGTCCTCAGCGATAATGTCATGGTGCTGCTACATTAAAAAATGAAATGTATGAAACATTTGGTTCGACGTGCCTTTTCATCGGTTATGAAAAGAGCCAACGAATTTCGAGCTCCTGGGCTATTCGAGTCGATGTTCTTCAAATCTTCAAACCTTCGGAATATTTTTATAAAGTGTCATCTTTTCAAATATTTATTTTAGAAATTCGTATTAATGATTATCATCGAGAGAAATATTACCTACATTAAACTTAAATAATCGTTTAGAAAAAATACAGTATGTTCATAATCACAGTCCCAAAAATGTTTTTCGCGGAGTGGAGAACTTTCAACGCCAAGTTAATCAGAATTTAATGTAATTTAACTATTAATTTTCAATGTAGTACATTGTAATAAATTTATGTTGTTTATAAATATATCATACTTTTTTATCATGTTTTTAAAAAATGTTTGCAGTTTCCTGTGCTGAATTCAAATTTTGATGGTAGAATTTCAATAATCAAGACACGCGCTTAAAGTATTACTTGTTATCCCCTGTGTTGTTTAATGTTAAAATTTTTTGTGAAAAGTATTTTCGATATATTTTGCTTATCAAGTGTTAATGAACGTTTTATGCTATTTCTTGCAATACAATTGGGACACGACTTTATAGCCCTGGTGACAGAAGAAAACTGTTGATTTGGTGACCTACGTAATATTTGTGCTTAGTTTTTACACAAATAAAGTCTTGAAGAAGATGGCTTAGCTTTTACACAAATAAAGTCTTGAAGATCCACAAAATGTTAGTGGCTCATACATATTATAATGCTGTGTTTGTACAATACGTTTTGGCAATGCAAATAAATGACATTGACAACTCATTTATGTCATTTATGTCATTTATGTCATTTAGTGGTTTGTTTATATTATTGCGAAAATGTAGAATATCTACATACGTTTTCACATGAAACATCTGAGAATCACAGGAAAAGTTTAGACGTGTGAATTGAAAATTACAAAGATGGGCGGAACCTGTAACCTACTGTTGACTTGAAATAACCATCTAACTTTTCTTGCTTCAAAACAGAAATCTACTTTTGTCCAGTTTGTTCAGATTACGCTCTAATTTGAGTTTTGGGAACAGTAGGGCATTTAGAAAAGCTTACTTTTCTTTCCTGGTTCCTTTTGCCCCAGTCCACTATTGGACACAACTTAGTTATCGTGAAAATTCCACTTTATTTTAGAGAAAAAAGAACTTGTTGAACGCACAGCGAGAAAGTGTACCGACACAAAACTTTTAAAATCATTATAGGCTGAGGAAAACCAACGAAGAATGATAACGATGTTTTAAAAGAAAATCGACACTTATGTCGTGTTTTATCCATAAGCTCACGGCTTCTAGCAGCCTGCCGTTTACCACCCAGAGGTGGTGCTGCCCTCCGAACTACTAAGTCACGTGTTCTGGATATATTTATTTACTTCGTCCTGGAACGTATATAAACAAGTTTACTGTTCAGATATGAAAAAGCATTTGATAAATATTAATGAAGACAGTAATATCCAAACAAGAAAATAGTAACTTCGCGTGTCCATTATTTTTGGTTAATTCGTGTTTTAGGGTACGGTTCACGTAAAAGAACGAGTCACGTCGAGAAAGATTCGGTCTCTTTGCTTTCGGTTCATTCTGCTCCAGTGCAATGCCTTCGTATATGCTTTGTTTCCGCCACATTGTAATGACAAATTACTTTCAAAGGCACGTTTTCTCGCTTCGCTCGCCCGTATCCAAGTCACGGCGAGGCTCGGGTGCTCCAGTCCTCGTGTTCACTATAAACTACCTTGAGTCAATTTGCCGCATAATTTTCAATTCACTTTTAAAAGAAAGTACTTTAATAGTTAAGTTCACTCTTTGAAATTCATAAAATTGAACACTCACTTTAGTCTTGTATTGGGTAAACTTTCACACTTTCTTCACAAAATATATTTTTGGCTCCATTTTACAACATTAACGGCCTTTTTTCGCACATCACCAAAGAAACACTCGTTCAAAATCTCCATTGTGAACACAGGCCTCCTGTACTCAAACTGCTCAGTTGAAATCACGTTGTGACGAAAAAACACTTCAAGCTTTATTTAGACTCAAACAGTTCATAGTGAACGAGAGTCATACCCTAAAATAAGAATTGACTTATTTTTTCGCATTCTGTCCTTGAATTCAAAGAATTACTCGAAAATGTCTTGTAGAGAAACAAATCACCCGAAAAGAAAAACTACTTATTCATCAATGAAAGAGTTCGAAAGGACGACTGTTCCATGACAAACAGGTTCAACTGAGATTTCCCTCTATCTCGTACTTTACAGCACCAATAACCTACGTAGTACGGTCATCCTGAAAACATCAGGCACATTGCCGAGGCGACTGCGAGCGTATGTTTTTCCATCGCGTAGTACACGCCACTCACTCTCTCTTTCTGGGTTACGCGGCGCGGGCCGGAGAGAGAGACAGCGGCAGAGAGAGGGTTGGGAAGTGAAAACGGCGCGCGGAGCGGGTGCAGTCGCCGCCGCCTCCCTCGCCACCGCAGTCGCCGCTCAGTGGTCCGAAATGAGCCAATGGGCGAGCAAAATCAGAACAAAAGTATAATCCATAGATAATCCATCTGAGGAGATAAATGCATTATTTTACCCGAGGTGTAACCCGAGGGCTACAATTATTCCGAGGGAAAAATACGATTTCTATGTAGGTGTATATGCTATTTGTATTGTAATATTGCTATTCGAGAAAATGTATTTAAAATATGAAGCTATGAAATTTCAAAATCGCTATACGCAAATAGTGCTCGTTAGCAAGGAAACTGTCAAAAAACAACTAAGCGGTTAATGGAGGCCATTACTGAACCTAAATGCATATCTGACCTGTTAATGAAGCTATTGGAAATTTAGTGCCAAAAAACTAAGAAAATGTATGATTCAGCTTACAGAAAATTTAAAGAACGGTGTAAAGAAAAATAAATAAAACAAGTAAATTATTTGTTTATCTTATTAAATACAAGCGAGAACGTCATGCTAGCTTACTTCAGTGAGGAAGTAAAGAAGTACAAATCATTTTGGTTTCACGTTGCGTTTAAATAAATGTTAAACATGTGTGTCGTTTGTTTTCATTTTCGTAATGTAAAAAATAGACACTATTTAATCCCTTGAAGGTAAATATTATTTCCCTAGAGAGCGAATGCTGCATTTTAGTCCCCCACTTGCTAAAAATAAAATCCATTTTTTCTGTCGGCTGTGAAAATCAAAATTAAAATAATCCTTCCTGTATAATAGGCCAAGGAAAATTGAGGGTTTTCTACGATTTATAAGATGCCAGTGTCATGAAATCCAATATACATACGTGCTACTATTGGGCAGAGAATTACCTTTCAGGGGTGCATCAAACATGTTTCACCTCGCGTCATTAGGAAGTGGTACTTTCTAGGCTCCTAAAACCTGCTTTGTGAATCCCTGATTAGGCTCGAATTGTGCCTTTTAATTCTTTTTTTATAAAAAGAATTCTTTAATTTTGGACCGTCTATTATATTTTCGGAGGTCTGGGTCTTTTGTATCACCCCACTCCGTGGCACAAATGGTAGGAATCGTGCAGAATCGCAAAACTTACTCCAAATTACATTAACCACACATTAATATTTTATGAAATTAAATTGTATGGCTATTATTATTATTTTTGTTTGTTAAGGCCCGGATTTAAATGACAAGTCATATATTTTTTCTGAACCTT
Organism: Teleogryllus occipitalis; assembly: GCA_011170035.1. NCBI lineage: Eukaryota > Metazoa > Arthropoda > Insecta > Orthoptera > Gryllidae > Teleogryllus > Teleogryllus occipitalis. The sequence continues at coordinate 28,257 of BLKR01010139.1, forward strand.
CGGGTGAATTTCAAAACAATTTATGCACGAATCCAGGTATTGTTGATTAGAAAAATGTATTTTATTGTGCATATAAATTAATATTTATATCGTTTTTAGTAAAAGGTCATATTTTGGCCAAATTTTGCCATAAATGCATATATTTGTCATATTTGTAAGGACTCCTTTTAGTAAAAGGTCACCGTAGGTCTTTTAAGATGGAAAATCTGAAAATACACCTTGTGATCCAATGCAACTCTCTAGAAACTGACGACTGAGAGGAAATGAGAAATCATTAATCAAGAAGTATGCAGTTGTCGAACAAGACATTTTCGTTGACGGGTTTTATTGTACTGTACTTGATTTGTTCTACAAACACAAGCATTTTTTTAATGTTAGTTCCAAAGACTGCAAACCGTATGTACCATACTCACTATCTTTTCTTGAGTGAATTTGGTATTTATGGAGGGAAATCTTAGAGGGAAGAATCTCGGAGGGCGGCGGCGAGTTATACGTAAAAAAATCAACAGGAGTTTTTGAAAAATAAACTTGTATAACATCATATTTTATTTTTAAGGTAATATATTTACATAGATTTTTGGTCATAAATGCTTGCATATTACGCTGATTTTTGGGTCATTAAAATCCAGGCCCTAATCACTTGCCAGTATCAGACTGTTTACCTACGCACAGAACTGACAGTACTGGGGCCTCTTGAAGTAATGCACACTGTAGTTCAAGATCTCGACCTCAGAAGTTGGATTCCAGAATGGAGCTGTTTTTACCCTCAAACAAACGAATTGCAAACCGCATAATGTTCGCGAGGGCTCAACTAGCAAAAGTATTATTGATGCAACGAATTGAGATATATTGTGATAAGCTACTCTACACGCAATTTTGAGATATTTACTTTGTCGTTTCTGCTACAGGATGGCCACGCCCTGAAGTAGAATAATACGATACAATACCAGTATCTTAACTCAATAAATATGATTTTTTACTTCCTGATTTATAGAATTCTTTGAACATGCAATTGCCTCTCCTGTAAATATCACTTGAAAAGGTTTCCCAGCATCTAACCCTGAGCGCCTCAATTCGAAGATTTCGCCGCTGCTGTCAGCGAAATCTAGGGTGTCCGTGCAAGCCACATCCTGGACAAAATTAGTCCTAAAGAAGGTCGCAGTAAGGCGACCGAATCACTGGCTACCATGCCTCGGAAGCTCCGGAACACGGACAGTAAAGATGTCAATTCGACAACAAAAATGAGCTCGATGGAGAATCAACACCATTGAAAACACGTCAGTGATAATAGGAGAATATGAAAACGAGACCAATTTCTTATTCACAGGTTGACCCCCGTTTCTAAGACACTTTTTCGTTACATTCAAATCTACGCAATTTAAAAATGTGTTCACTCTAAGACGTCTACTTTTTTTAATGAGTTTTATCTTTCATCAGAACGACAGCAAATACGAAACTGTGAAAGACCTACTCTTGGATGTAAACACCAATAGATCTAGAACCAGCTGAGTCCTTTGAACACTTATAATGTAAATAAGCGAGTGAAACTCTCATATGATAACGCAGTAAACATTAAAATGATCACTAGCTAAATTTGAAATAACGAGCAAGTTAAAAGCAAAAACGTGATCAAAAATACGCATTTTGAAATATTCTATAGAAGAAATATTTTTGAATTCCAATCTCATAAATTGAATTTGTTTTTAATACTATAAATACAGTATACAGCCTAAATTATAATCCCGCATAACTATATAGAATAACACATAACTTTGCTAACTATGCTACTGGCTGACGTGTTTATAATCCCCCCCCCCCGAAATCAGATAGGAGCGCTTCGCTTATGTATTTATATCATGTGAAAAATCATGTCAACTAGATGCCTGGAGGAACACTGCAAGCAAAATATTGTATTTGATGAGTCGTTAAAGAGTAGTTTTCTTTTTTGACACCCATTACTAAGTACATGGTGTCATATAATAAACAAAAATTTTACTCAGTAGAATCGCTTACGCTTAGCTAAAAGAAGACGGAAAATCTGGAAAAATATGTTATAAATTAGAATTATTAATTTTATTAATCAACTCCGTGCAGAAAACGAGAGTTTTTTTCATGTTGCGATATTCCTAAAATTCACCTAACTTGCCAACGAATGTTTATAATGGTTGCTGGATAGGCTATATGACGTATGAACACCAATATGGTGAACATTTTCCCATAAGCTATTTTTCAATTTCATGCAACAAATAAATGAAATGGGAACAGATGATCATGACGAATGCGATACCGTAGGTGAGTGAGGTAGCGAGGTGAGGGAAAATGGACCTGGTGTTAATGATTGTCTAGCATTCCCTTCCAATGTGCATATGCGAACAGAGGTGTGTGAACGTGTGTGTGTGTGTGTGTACCGGGAAAGTATTAACGTCTCTGCGAAGGACATAATGACAATATTCCGTTTCTATGTGTCTTGTTAATTTCCACACTTTGAAATGTTAAAATCAAGGAATCCAAATCAAGGAAATTGGAAAAGGAAACTTGGGTTAAATATGGGAATGTTTAATAGCACATTTGCATTTGTCGCTAGTTTCTTTGTGAAAACTCTGATCGTTTTCTTTCTTTTTTTAAGTTTAAACCCCATGAGAAAATTTTGAATGCGCACCCTGCATGATCATAGTAATAGTGAAGAGTGAATGACGATTAATGGTAAGATTGTTCAGACGATATATGTAATATTTGCTCTATAAAGTAGCTCATACATGAATGTACGATACGTTGTACAATGAATGATACGTACGAAAAGTCAGTCTGGCCACAACTACATGGTCAACATACCTACTCGTTATACGGGGTCCGAACTAGTAGCTGTAGGCATCACCAACAGGTGCGAAGCTCCAAACTACCTTGGCCTTCGAGTCCTGCACAGTTTTATTTATATTTCAGTTGAAATGTTCCGTCTTCGGGTGACGCGTGGAATAGAGAAAGGACCGCTTGCATTCCACTCCCGAGACCGGTGTTCAAATCCCGGACGATCTCATGAAATCAGGAGGGAACAAAGAGCGTTTGCAGTCCTCCGTTCTCCTGCCTCATTTCACCATTACTTGAGTGTTTCCGAGGCTTCTTCGGGTGCTGCAAGTACATTTAGGTTTTACATTGACGGGGTACTAACCCGACGCACAACCCGCAACCTGGAGGACCAGAGTTTTTTATTCAGGGTTGTCTCTCCCTTAGGCTGATTACTTCCACCATAGCTCGAGGAGTTCAGTCTACCCCTTTTCCGCTCTTTAGAGAAGTTTTAGTACTCAAGGCGAGGGAACCAGCCTACCTCTGTCTGCTCATCCTGAAGGAAATGTATGAGAAGGAAATATTTAGGATAAGTGCTGGGAGCTTCCAAGCTACTCAATCCACCTGTTAGCTCTCGGAGATGTGGAAGGTTAAATAGGTGTGAATAGAAAGAAGTTGCTTCTAAGGGTAAGGAATTAGTCGCCTCTTACGACAGGGGGGAGTTCTCATGGTGCTATTCTATAAAAATCCCCGGGCACCATTCGGGGTACCATTACTTCATCAACGGTCCCCATCTCGATCAGGTTTTTCGTCCAGTTTCCCTGATCCATTGAGCAAATGCTGAGATGGCCCCTTGTGTTGCTTCTGGGCATAAATGTAACTTCATTTTCTGTGCACGTCTTCTAGAATTCAGTGGGAAATACAATTATTCAAGTTATCGTTTCCATGTTGTCGCGGCAGGAAGTATTATTCCGAAGGACTACATGGATAAGAGCCCAAAATTTTTTGCTTATTTATCTTTGAAAATAGATTTTTTTAAATGGGAGCTTTTTTTTCTTTTTCCCCCTTTTTTTTCTTTTTTTCTTTTTTTTTCAAAATTCAAGTAGTATATGACTTAGTGTAGGGATCACAGAATTTTGAAAATGTGCACAGAATTCACTTCTTCCCATAGCACGTCATACGCAGTTTTAACTGTTTTTTTTTGACGTAAAATAAAAAAAACGGTTGCAAATTATATTGAAAATTACCCATGCAACACACTCCTTTCCTGTCCATCCATAAGGCTTAGAAACTGGCATCACAATAAAGAACAACCGGCTTGGGTGGTTCAGGACACCAACTAATGTTTCTGCAGTGTCTTTGATCGCAAGGTTCTACAGTTCGAGTCCCGTTGCTGGCAGGATTTTCGACGTTTAGCTAGGTCGAATTGAACCTTTTTGGAAGAGAATTCAAGCGGCTGGCTGCTCTGTGCGGTAGTTTTCCGTGATTTCACCCATCAACACCAGGCGAATAGCAGAGCAGTACCCTAACAAACGGGCTACGGACCGCACGCAATCTTTCCTTCCTCTTCCTTGTCCTATCCACACCTCTTACACACACTTACTTACACAGGCACTACACTAGCATACATACCGATATATCGGGAGCGTAGAGCTTGTCCCGACTGGGGCACTGCTCCGGCGGTGGGAGAACCCTGGACGGGGAAAACCCCACAAGCCAACTTGTAGGTTGGCGCGGGATCTCGACATCCAGCGGGAGAGATCACCGTCACCTCCCGTGATACAACAGGCACTACACGTACAGGATTAATGACCTTAATTGTTGATGCGCCCGGAATCAGTAACCAAACAGAGAATAATAAAGGATAACCCTTTAGGAGGTGAGTTTGGAAACGCTAGAAGAGACGCGAGGATGTCGCCAAAAGGCGACATCCTCGCGTCTCTTCTAGCGGTGTTTATAACACCCAACAGGGTGTAGCCATTTGGACCCACTGCGCCCCGCGGCCCGCGCCGCTCTCGCCGGTTGCTGTGGCTGTGTGCGGGCGGCGCCGCCTCCGTCGCCACCGCGTCGACGGCGGCGGTGGCGGCGGCGGCGACTTTCAAATCCCGAGCCTTGGCCGCGGCCCGCCGCTCCACGCCACACAGCAGGACGCGCCGCCGCTCCCGTCGGCCGCCCGCGACGCCCGCGACGCCGCCGCCGCCACCTGACAGCGCGCGGCCTTCACCCCCGCGCCGGCCCAAGGGCAGCGGACTCTGTCAACAGCTGCGCTCAGAGGGTTGGCAGAAGCGGCGGCGTCTCCCGCGCGCACCTGACAGGCCTTCCGGGGGCGGACGCTCGGGGCTGGGTCAAGGTCGACGGTCGTTGTCACCGACGCCATCATTGACGCGCACCACCTGTCACCGGCTGTCATCTCGCACACTTCACCAGCACATCGGGGAAGGACGTCGTTCACGGTTTACTGATCGTCTGCCCGCTGTGTGTGACACGCCCCCCTTCGAGTCAGTGATCGGCAGTTGTCTCGTGTGTGTATGTGACCAAGAGCTTCGGTCAAGGTCGCAGGGGTCCACACGCTGGATTCGGTGACCGACGGACGGGCAGTGTGTCCTTGAGTGCAGTCTTCCGCGAGTGGTAATTACAAAGAAACGACCGCGTGCTCTTAGTGACACGACGAAGTGGTGGACCATCAATAACATCCCCGAAAGAACCGGCGAGTGGTGAGACGTGTACAGTGTCCTCCAACATCACGAGCGGTCTCCGAAAATATATGCCCGTTTTGAATTTGATCCGTTTATCGCGGCGATCTTGAGGCACTTCGGCCCACAGAAAGGATTGGGATATTGAACTCGTGGATGGCCCGTGAATTATTGCGTCGGCCTTCCGAAGCGGGCAGCAGATACCGCTAAAAGCGCAGGTGCCCACGTGGTCCTGTCCACTCGCCGCCTCGGGAGCTGCGCTGAGCTGTCTGTCACGTGCAGCGAAGGCCTGAGGCTTCGGCTCCTACGTGTCGTCACCTTCCGCGGGCGAATGCTTGACCCACAAGGCGACCGCTGTCACGCATCAGCGGTTTAACGAATCTGCTTGTCATGCCATTGCCAGAAGAAGACCCCCGAAGTGAGTAAAGGAATTTGTTTGGAAGGGTCACCCCATTCTCCTCCTATCTAAGAAACTTTAACGGTGTACTTCGAAGGAATGTTTTTTTTTTCTCAATAATATAAGGAAATACTCAAAGTGGATAGGAACGGTTTAGAATCGTCATCAGATTCTCGTTTTATCTAAAATACTGTTGGAGACCTTGACATTGGAAGAATTTTTTTTAATTTCTACAACAATTCGTTTGACACTTGATGTAAAATACGTATCCTGAATATTTGAAAATGTTGACATTAACTCGTCATATTCTAAAGAATTCGTCTAAAACTTTACATAACCTTGTATCACCATCCACTCAAGTTTTACGTAAGTTAATGTGTGTACTGTGAGTGTCCTCACCGAGTGTCAATCTACAAAAAATTCTTCCGGAACATCACCGAAGCCTGGTTGACATCCCAACCGGTTATTTCTCCCGAAAAGCGAGAACGTGTGCGTGTTCGTTTGACGGATTACTGCGTTGACACGTGTGGCGAAGCGACTGGTCACGCGTGATTGATGGTAGGCGGCGCGTTCGGCCACGTGACACAACAGGAGAGGCGCCTGGCCGTGAAAGCGACGAGGCGGCGTCGCGCGGGCTTCGAACCGGCGACGCTCTGCCAGTGAAAGTGGCGACTTGAAGACAGCTGCACCACGCGCTTTGAGGTAAGTGGGAGGGGGCGACCAGGGGCAAGGTCTGCACGCCACCAGCGCCGCGCTCACAAGTGGTTCTGTACCATGCATAAAATCAATCGTTTTCGTTATATCCCATAATTAATGAAAGATTGAATTTTAAAGATTCAATTTATTTAAACTGCAATTGGGTGTAACCCGGTGGCAGTTAATTACATAATAAGATAATAAATATCATGTAAATAATATAATAATGTAAAATAATAATAACAATAATAATAATAATAATAATAATAATAATAATAATAATAATAATAATAACTGATGATTCTATAAAATGTACAATTTTGAGCTTATTTTCACAGAAAAATTTTGAGTTTTCATGAAACTTCATAAGAAATAATTGAAACATTAGTACTCAAAAATACAAGAATGTATTAATGCCTATTCCACCTTTATAAGAATATTTCGTTGTATTCTTAAAACAAATTTAAAAGAAATAACTTTCTTTACACTAAGTATATTACTCCGCATATACGTACGTATATGAGAAAGTAAAAATGTAGCCATTTTTAAGAAAATTTGGAAAATGTTCCAGAGGTTTCATGTAAATTACCCTAAACATTTTAAAAATAAACAAAAACAACATCTTTTCAAAATCTCAGAGCTTTCAATCGAGTCAGGTTGACCGGGGATATTCATTTGGGGAAAAATCATACGAATAGTTTAGGCAATGGAGTTGATCACAGACGGGCGGACGTTTAAAATAACGCTTTTTCGGTATCAGGGGATCCCAAAACATATATTTCCATTGAAATCTCGAAATCGATTTTCAGTAGCAATACATAACTTTCTCTATATTACTTAGATTACTCCGTATATATAGGTGTATAAAAGTAATTAAAAATATATTTTTGTTTTTGTTCTTAGGGCTTTTATCCAGCCGACAGTCGGTTACCCTTTACGTCCCCAAGGGGTGCATATTCGACTACACACTAGACACCAACACTCTTTGTGGGCTCCTGTGATCTGGGGTAGGCAACAACGTGAGGCCCTCCGCGACAACACAAAATGCGAGACAAGGGACAAAGAACCATGCCCAGGGCGGCCCGGGATTCGACCCGCGACCCTTCGGACCGAAGCGCTGATCCGTTCACGCTCTTGAACACTTCGACCATCCAGGTCGGCAGTAAAAAGATATAAATAACAAATATTTCAAACCCTTTTTTTTATGAAAGTAGACATTAACGAAAAACGGATTAACAATTCTACAAAGTTTGAGACAAAAGATTCGACAATGTGAAAAGCATACTGTAATATATAATATTATAATATAATATACATATAATGTTTCTCGTGATTTTGGCAAGAAACATTGGCATTACTGCAATATTTATTTCCTCGCGGAGTAATAATTAAGTGGAATAGAGAAAGTTGTGAAATGCTGCGAAAATTCGATTTCATATTACAACGCAAAAATACACTTTGGGTTCCGAAAATGATGCCTGAAATGTGGTGAGTTTGCCTGGTGTCAAAGAGTTTTGTCAACCGTCATCGCTTATACTAGTCAGTGCGTTGTTGAAACTCGGAGCCGGCGTCCTGTATACATACACCTTGGAAATTGCAAAAACGTATAGAAATAAACAGGTGACATATAAGCTTGTTCTTGATGTTCTTAGTTCGGAACAATATTCTAATGTGTAATTCTAATTCTTTGAATGTGGTGACAACATTCTTGTAGTTTTCCGGGAAGTCGAATCGTTTACCGCTGTAGAAGATACCATTGCATTAAACCGTGGCCGCCTCCGAATCATTCTTAGTGCTCCCCAAGCAACTTTCAGAAAACTATTTCGATTCCTTAACGAGTTTTGTATTATATAAAAACGCCGCATCGCCCCTTAACGCTTAGCAAATTTCGTCCAGAGTGTCTTATTTTACTCTTTAAGAAGTCTATTGTAAGGGACCACATGAGGCATCGTACGCAGACATATTACAAGTTCGCTGTTCTGAACTTTCATCATTTTAATTTGCTGAAATGCGGTCTCACAGTATAGTCACGTAAATGCATAAGAAGAATAAAAATGGCGAGAAAGTAAAAAGCGTCAAAGATTTAGGGGAAAGTTGAAATGAAAGCCTCATTATATTTGACACGACACCAACTAAAGAGGTGTAAATCAAGTTATCAAAACATGAAAATGTACATGACATTGTTGATAGTTGTGAAAAACTGTTCACACAAAACATACTCTGCTAATGGTGAGAATGAATTTCTACGAGAACAAAATGATTAACTGGAATCCACTGTCAACTCCCAGATTTGAAATTTTCGTGAAATTTGTATTTCTCCGAAAATTCTGGTAATGGTTTGTAACTCCACAAACAGACTGTGGAAAAAGGTTATAATTATTATCTACGGGATCTTAGTTAATGTAATGTTATTATCTTTTCTAAAAAACATCTGTACAACATTTTTAACAAAGTGTATGTCTATACAAACACACACAGACACATTCATGTAATTAAAACTTTGTAAGAAATTGAAACTCTAGAAATAAAAAAAACAACAACTTAAATAAAAAATAAAATAAAAGGTTGATTATAATTAACTTGTCATAAACTATATACTACACACAGTGAAAACATTTTGTTCCCAAAATATGTATGGTGTGGGATGTCTATAACAAACAATTAAGTTAGACAAAATTCTTTATTAAGAACAAATTAACACATTAAAATAAACATTCCCATAAAATAGGGAAAATAAACTTAAGAGAGTTAGAACTGTAGAGAAAAGAATAAGTCACTCAAGGTACATCGAGATTCTGAACCCGGAAGACACAATGGCGCGGACTCAACCAGGAAACGAAGATGATGACAGCTGTCACCTTTTTGGCGAGACTGAGCAACGCGTAAGTCAATGGACAGGTATTAGGTAATGGAGTAATACCATCATTCAAATCTAACTCTAACCAACATCGCGAAGACTGAGCCTCAGGCAAGATGCTGGAGGAAGAGCGAGCAAATACAAGCGATTGTTTGCAGAGGCTTATTCAAGAGTTGAACGTCGCTTAAGATTCGAACATAGCGTCTATCCTGGCATTTCCTCCTCTCTTTTCTCTGTTTTTTTTTTTTAAATTCTCCGTTGCACCCACACACAGGCACATTCGCAAACACAGCACTTGCACACAGTCGTACTTTCACACGCTCTGGCGAGTACTCTAAGCATGCGAATATTCGTGGTTCATGTCTTCCCCTTTCGTAAAACGAATATTAAATGTAAACTCGGTCAGAGTACCTTGACACACATGCAGCACAAGTGCATCCACTGTTATGGAAATAGGCGAGTTCAGCGGGAATGAGTTGACATTTGATGAAAAAGAGGAAGTACGGTACTAAGTCGCGAGATGGAACGACGGTTCCCACAAATGTACGCAACGCTATGCACATAGAAAGTTACAAATTGAAATTCATCGTTGATACGAATATGATGATAGAATATTTTTTCTTCTAAGAAACAATTTTTTAAACAAATTTAAAACTAAGGAAATAGGTTTCACGGTAGTGACATATTCTCTTTCCATCTAAATATTACACCAGATATTCTGTTTTCTGGTCATGAGACCTCCAAAGTAAATATGTGTATAATTCAAGGTTCATTTGTCCTGCAAGCCAATGAGCCAATGAGAAATAAAAATCGCCTGCACACTTTGTATAGAGTGAAAAGCCTTTTCCTATCGAAATATCCATTTCTAAACCCGTAAAATGTCGAGTCCTTACAATTAAATATATACAGCCTTCTAATGTATTCCGCCAACCAGCTCTTCCTCTAGAAATACAGTGGTTTATGGAATTTATTCCCCTGAAGATCACGCACTAAATTAATATTTCTTCTTAAGTTGAATAATCTTTATTGTCAAATCCGTGCTTCAGTTCCATAGTTCCATAGTTCTTCAGTTACATGGAATAGGTGAATGATTTGAACGACAGGTGCTTTTGAAGATGTAGCATGTATGATGGATTGATTGATTAGTGTTTCCGGGCAGGTCAATGGATAGGTCGTTAATCCCGTAAATGTAGTGCGTGTTTTATCGCGGGAGGTGATAGCGCTCTTCCTCCGCTGGATGGCGAGATACGGCGCCACCCAAACCGTCCACTTGCGGGCTTTCCTCGTCCAATTTCATTTGTAACAAAGTACGTTCGAGTCCTGACGGCGGCAGGATTTTCGACACTAGCTTTTCAGCTAGGTCGAATTCAGTGGCTGTCTGGAGGAGAATTCTAGCGGTCGGCTGCTCTGATCGGTAGTTTTCTGTGGATTCTCCGATCAATGCCTGGCGAATACCGGTGCAGTACCCTAACAAACGGGTCACGGACCGCGGGCGATCTGTCCTTCCTCTTCCTTGTCCTATCCTCTCCCCTTACACACACACACACACACACACACACACAACACACACACAGACACACACTTACACTAACATTCACTACACTACCACATATTCCGGGAGACCGGTCAGGAGCCTAGAGCTTGTCCCGACTGGGGCGGTGCCCCGCTGGTAGGAGAGTCCTGGTTAGGGGGAAACCCCGCTAGCCGACGGTAGGTCGGCGCCAGATTTCGCCATCCAGCGGGGGAAGATCACCACCATCTCCCGAGGAAACATGCACTACACTTACGGGACTAATGACCTAAGCTGTTGACGCGCTCGGAATCAGTAACCAACCAACGAACAAAGTACGGCTGAATGATAATTTAAGTGTGAATAGAATACTACTGCTCAATCGAGGTACAACTCTCTTGAAACTATTACGATTGAGCACGTAACTTTGATTAGAACACTCACGTCGGATCCCTAGTGGCCATCAGAATTTATCAATCACGCTCGGATCCGAATGTCACTAAAAACTTCCCAACAAATTCAACCACATAGGGGGGGGGGGTTAACAGATCACAGCCATTATTTGCAAACCAACAGTCACGTGGATGCTTTTAAACGTTTCTTTACAAACAAAAAACACAAAATGATATTTTCTCAAGTACGGCTCCTAATTTTTCGATGCAAATTTGCATATTGGGCCATGTTTTTTTGTTCTATAATATTCTTGAATTCGTAATTCGATTCTGCTATTAGGGAATCGAAAAATTGAGAAAATGTTCAAAACTATCTTAGTTGCAGACAAGTAGTATCTCAAAAGAGGGGGAAACACCGAAAAGTTGGCCTAGACTAAAGATATTATAAACCTCACGAGTACGAGAAAGTTATAGCATCACTTGTTTTATAAAGTAAAAATTGTTTATAAAATTGGCCTTTCAAAATAATTGTTGGAATGTTAACAGACTTGGTTAAAATTAATGTATTTTTTTTATTTGAAATCATTCGATTACGTTTCATTTTCTGTTTCAGTATCTAACTATAAGGCCTTTAGTAATGGTGACGGTGAATGACGAATCATACAAGCCTAAAAGTATGGGGTCATATGCCAGGCAGCATTTTCTCTTCAACCAAATGTGCCTGCTTACCGTGCCACGCAACTTTCGACGCATTGGTTCGAGTAGAAGCCACAATGTGTTTCCTTGAAGTGACCTACTTTATTTTATGCAGGCATGTGAACAGTATGCTTCACAGAGTAGTGAATAGTGCTATATACATATGCCAAGAAATGCTATTGGGATTGATAATGAATCGACTTTGAACTGAGCATTATTTTGGAAATAATGGGGAGGAGAAATCAAGAGATATGACGGTTGTAATATTGATTAGCGACGGGGAATAAATACAACTAGTAAGTAATAATTATAAATGAGATATAACCAATGAAGAAATTGACAACGAACAATATTTAAGCAACATTAATAAAAAAAGTCAAATCATGACTGAGGTAGTTGATACACTGCGTTCTGGATGAATCGGAAAGAAGTACTCCCAATCAATTGATTTGGTGAGCTGAAATATCACTGTATGTAATGTACGTTTTTTCTGAAAAGCGCTGCATGTGACACAATTTTAACTTGTAAATTAGCTAACAACAACTAGAACTTTAAGGTGACAATAGTACAAATCAAAAGGAAGGTGCGGTCAATGTGTGAAATGTCGAAATAATTTGCATAATTTGACGGCCGTTGGCAAACTTGTGTTGGGTGTGTGGTACTTCCTATTATATTGTCATTTCGCTAATTGAAGAATAAACTTGCGAAAACAGTTATTTTTTGCTGACATTCAAGAAGAGTGCACTTTAAAATTCCTTGCGCAAGTACATGCGTCTTTGATTAAAAGTTGGTATTTTGCTGTTTAATTGAAAACCTGATATAAGTGAACAGAAGGTTTAAATATTCGGTGATTGTGACCCGTCCGTTTACTTCCGTTTGACAACTTAATTCACATACACAAGCATTCTCATCTGCTTTTCAACTTGATTTACGTCAATGCTTACAATATTCTTATTCGGAATGATGTATTAACATAGTGAATGACTCGTGAAAAACATCGCTAATCTTCAACTATACGCGCTGAACAGACACAACAAGGCACTCCAGATAGCTTTATTGCGCAGCCAGAAGAATACGTTTCGCGGAGTGATGCAGCATTCTGCCAGGCTCATCTGTTTTAGAACCTGTCAAAAAAGGCGGGTAAACTGCAAATATTCATTAGTCCCGTAAGTGTACTGCATATGTAGGTAATGGGTGTAATAAATTTCAATACGGAAATTGAAGGAAAATTTAATTAATTTAAGAACTAATGACACATGTATTTTACAATACAATAGAATCATTTTCTGCTACATTGCACTAAAATATTTTCTATTTCTTTTGTATGGCAACGGAATAAACATTTTGAAAATTTCCTGTTATTGCAGTCCTTTCCCCGGGGACACAGATGGACACATCCTCTTTCCTTTTTTTATTGAACTGGTTGTTGGTTGGTTGGTGATTCCGGGCACGTCAACAGCGTATGTCATTAGTCCCGTAAGCGTAGTGCATGCTTTTTCCTCGCTGATCTTCCCCCGCTGGATGGCGAGAACCGATGCCGACCTACCGTTGGCTAGCGGGGTTTCTCCCTAACCAGGACTCTCCCATCAGCGGGGCACCGACCCAGCCGGGACAAGCTCTAAGCTCCGGAAAATATATAGTAGTTTAGTGCATATTAGTGTGTGTGCGAAAGGGGAGAGGATAGGACAAGGAAGAGGAAGGAAAGATCGCACGTGGCCCGTTTAGTAGGGTACTGTTCCGGCATTCGCCTGGTGTTGATCGGAGAAACCACGGAAAACTACCGATCAGAGCAGCCGTCCGCTAGAATTTTCCTCCAGACAACGACTGAAGTCGATCTAACTGAAAAGCTAGTGTCGAAAATCCTGCCGCCGTGGGGAGTGTAACCTAGGACCTCCGGACAGAGGCACTGCAGTGACATCAGTTGATGCACTAAGCTACCGCTCCCGGTTTGAAGAACTGGTACAAATTCGCAATTCTTATGGCATAACATATCTACAGCGACAGATCCTATAATAAGGTGCTTTATGGGTGTTTATGGGAAGGCCTGGCTGTACGGGAACATCGAGTTTCCCCGTAGCGATTGCGCATGGGGACTGTTGTGAATTGTTGCGTAAACATCCAATGAGCGCGGAAAGCCACAAATAGCACTTAGGGTTAAGACAGGTGCTAATAATAAAATTTATAAACGACAAGACAGAAACTCCTGACCTAGAGACACGAGGAAAATACCCGACTGGCCAGGTAAACACCAGAATGACATCTTTGACCCCATTGGCTTGCGGGTGTTAAGCGGGCGGAAGTGAATGCGTAGTAATATCGGCTCGTGGCATGCAATAGTGGTGGCGTTATCTACAACGACGCATCTTAACCATGAACTTCTAGAAAATTACTGGTCTTGAATTTTTCAAAAAACACTTTCCATTTTAAAGATCATTTTTAATGAGATAATTACGTATACAATATAAAATTTTGGTTTTTGTTCAAACTCATGTGGAAGATAAATTGCGATTTTTTATCCACCATATTCTCAAAATAAGTGAAGTATGTTGAACGTGAGAGTCAAAAACCTCCTGCAAACAACTTGCAACCGGAATATTAACTGTCGGAAAGCGCGGTGGGTTATGCTGAACTTCTGAGCTGAGGCATTCTCGTCCCTGACGTACGTAAAGGGTTTATCAGTACGCTTCATTTACCACCAAACGTCATGGCTGTGACAGCGTGACATGCTAATATGGGAAGATGTGGCGCAAGCAAGTGAAGATATTCGGCAATGACCTTGGACATGCATCGCTTCGCGTAGCGGAGCGTATAGTATACCAGTGTACCAGTATAGAAACGGACACGTGTAGCGGTTTAGACCCAGAAGTTTAAGTGCAGTACTTTTTCGTAAGCTGTTCTCTTAAAATGTACACACACACACACACACACACACACACACACACACACACACACACACACACACATGGTCATATGAATACGGATACACATGGTCATATGTAGGTGGAGTGGCACTTCACTTCCTTGACCTGACGAGCCGTCACTGGTTTGGTAGAAGTATGAGTGGGTGAAGCGAGAGTTCAGGAGAAGAGTCCGGGCATAGCGATATTCAGTGGGCGATGTTATTGGGAGGGGGTGATGATTGTGGGGGGTTAGTGGGTCGGGTGCGGACGGTGAGAGGGACGGTAGAATAGTAGGCATTGAGGGGGACGGATGGGTAGTCGTGTAGGTGAGTGGAAGGTTGATAAGAGGGTTTTGGAACGCATACTTTATCGATAGCAGGCGTATACCTTATGGCCATTACTAGAGTGATAGATGGGTGGCTCGGAATAAATGTTAGAAATGAGATGATGATCCAATAGGGGAAAGAGAGTCGGGGGAAACCCTGCCGTGACCGCTTTGTCCACTATGAATTCCCCATCGACTGGGGGACTGGGAGAGATGGCTCAGTGCATCAACAGATGTGACTGCAGTGCCTCTGACCAGGAGGTTCCAGTCCCGAGTAGCAGAATTATCGAAACTAGCAGGATAGCAGGGTCGCATTCTGTCGCAGTCTAGAGGAGAATTCTAGAGGGAGGCTGCTGTGATCGGTATTTTCCGTGGTTTATCTGATTAATTTCACGCTAAAGCGCGATATTTCTTTCCTCTTTCTTGACCTTGCTATACCTTTTACTTACACACGCTTACACTGGCATGTACTACATTATTACACTTGTCGGGAGACCAGGTTGGAGCTTAGAGGTTGTCACGGCTGGGGCTGTGCCCCGCTTGAGGGGCTAAGGGAAAACCCTACTAGCCGACGGTAGGTCGGCGTCGGATCTCGCCATCCAGTGGGGGAAGATCACCGCCACCTCCCGATGAAAAAATATGCACTAAACTTACGGGACTAATGACCTTGGTAGTTGCCGACCCTGGAATCACTAACAACCAACCATCGACCAGGGATTAAAATCTTCTTCGGCAGTTGAATGCGCTCAGGCTGGCCGCTCTACCATGTCGCAAGGTGGATTTTAGCATAGAATAAAGAGATAATTCTTTTCTCTACGGTTTTGGGAGAGGTTGGGGAGAGGGCGTGGAGAAGGAGGGGAGAGGACGTACAGCCAACGGAGAGTGGACCGACGGAGAGGAGGCGGATAGCTGACGGAGAGCGGCCGGAGGATAGACGGAAAGCGGACTGAGAAGGGGTGGATAGTGGACGGAGGGTGGATGGAGGGCAAACGAGCGGTGGGTGGGAAGGAGCGGAGGGAAGGTGAGCGGTGGGTGGAACGAAGAGCAAACTGGGGGTAAGTGGAGGGTAGGTGATGGGTGGGTGGCGGGTAGGTGGAGGGAAGGTGGATGGTAGGTGGATGGTAGGTGGAGGGTAGGTGGAGGGTGAGTGGCGGAGGTGGGCGGAAAGCGGACGAATGTCGGGCGGGCAGGAAGCGGGCGTTGGGCTGGTAGAGAGCGACATGTGCGCATGCGGGTGTCCCACTCTCGCCGCCGCGCCACATCGTGCGTCGCCGCGCTGTCACCGGCGCGGGGACGATGTGGGGCTAGGGCGAGCGGGAAAGTTTGCGTGGCTGGGGGTGGGGGGCGTGGTGTGGTGAGGCGTGGTGTGGCGGGGCGTGGTGTGGCGGGGCGTGGTGTGGTGAGACGTGGTGTGGTGAGACGTGGTGTGGCGGGGCGTGGTGTGGTGTGGCGGGGCGTGGTGTGGTGTGGCGGGGCGTGGTGTGGCGGGGCGTGGTGTGGTGGGGCGCGATGTGGCGGGGCGTGGTGTGGCGATGCGTGGTGTGGAGGTGCAAAGTGTGGCGGTGCGTGGTGTGGCGGTGCGTGGTGTGGCGGGGCGCGGTATGGCGCGGCGTGGCGGGGCTGTTTCCACTGCTCTCCTCAGCGTTGGGAGGGGCGGGAGAGAGGTGAGACTTTTCGGCACAACCCCTCGCAGAGCAGTGTCCACCAGGGGACACTGGCACACTCAGACGGCGCACTGACCCCGACACCCCTTGCTGGTACTACACGCGCTGTTTCCAACTGACCATACAGCTTCAAAAAGTTCAGGGCAACAGCTGCTGTTACTGCAGCGTCTCAGCACATGAAGGTCTTAGGGTTCGAGTCCCGAGAGTGGCAAGATTTTCGACACTAACTAGATAGCTACGTCAAATTCAGCCGCTGTCTGACGGAGAATTCTAGCGGTCGGCTGCTCTGGTCCGTAGTTTTCCAAGATTTCTCCAATCAATACCAAGCGAATGTTGGATAAGAACCTTAAGAAACAAGCTACGAGCCGCGCGCAATTTTTCCTTCCTCTTCCTTGTCACATCCTCACCCCTTACACACACTTACACTAACATGCACTACACTACCATACATGTCGGGAGCCTACCAGCTGTGTTGGTAGCTTGGGGACAGCATTGCCGCTGTCTCTGTAGCCACTGTAACCGAGAGGTCATAAGATTAGATTTCTGACGGTGGAGAATTTTCGATACTAGCTACAGTGTTTGATCTACTTCAGTCGCTGTCTGGAGGAGAATTCCAGCGGTCGGCTGCTCTCATTGGTAGTTTTCCGTGGATCTCCGATCTATGCCAGGCAAAAGTTGAAGCAGTTCTCTAAAAATCCGTTCACGGACTGCGTACTTCATCTTCCTTGTCCTATTCTCTCCCGTCACGCACATTCACGCACTTACAATTGCATGCTCTACACTACCACACACCTCGGGAGGCCAATCAGAAATTGTCTCAACTGGAGGGGAGGCCCACTAGGGAGTTTCCTGGAGAGGGAAAGCAAGCAAGCCGACGAGTTGGGCCGTATTTTACCATTCAACAGGGGAAGAACCACCGCCACCCCCAAAAGAAAACCTTCCCTATTCTAGTAGGATTAATGACCTTCGCATTTAACGTGTCCGGATACATTAATTAATGAATCAACCTGATGGTAGGAAATGGTGTGGAGTTTACGACATTTGCTGTCTTGTATGGCCCGAGGCCCCCAGCCGCCTCAGAATCGCACTGAAGATGGCCGCCATGCGGTCGAAAAAGCTTTCTGATGAAATAAAACCGTACAACAAAACAACGCCTCAAATCCGTTTCTATTTCTAATCAACCTGATCACGAGTCGGGAACTTACAGCTTTTCTTGCTGGAGAAGTGCCCCGTTGGAGAGATACTTCGCCGGGAAAACCTCAAGCAGCCATGTGTATCTGTATCAGTGCTGGATGTGACGTTCCAACGGAGGAGAAACATAGCCACCGCGCGAGACAATCGTACTGTAGTTAAGCGACCGATGACTACTAAATAGCGGCGCGCTCGGGATTATTAGCTAACAATCAATCAATCAAAAAATTTTGAAATTACTTTCTAATAAGGATAATCACGCACGAGCAACTATATCGATGTTAAATGAACTTTATGTACCTCAGAGTATGAGAGTGCTTAATTACGTTATGTTTTCGGATTCGTCAATAATAAGTTCTTTATTGCTAGTCGTAATTCGTAATTATGATAGTGTGCAGCATAGTTGAAAGATAAAAAATAAATTCCTATTTTGGAAAGCGGATCTCTCGTCCCCTTGTGAAACAATGATATACCTAAACAGTATACTTATTTTTTATTCAAAAGGTGTAGATTTTTATTGTTTTTATCAATAGACTTTTTATTTTACCCTCAGATTCTCAAGATATGTATTTTAGCTTAGCTATACTTACGCAAGGAAATGACCATAATTAATTCATTATTTAGTATATAATTTAAGTGAAATTACTTTAAAAATTATCTTTCATTTAAATTTCTTCGGTTTTTAGTAATATCTTGATGCTGCTAACTGAATCTCTTTCCCAGTTTTAACAAACGATATTTAGAGAACTATTGTTATTTTCAGGCCACCATGTTCTTCTACGTTTCAAAACGTTTCTGTCTCGTGACTACGCGACTTCTTTCCCATTACCACTTCACCAAATCATTAACAATGTGAGCACTTTTAACTCGTATTTACGCTGTAACTTTCCTAACTTTGGGGTCAGTTCAAAGACCGCATTAACGAGAAACCTCAAACTTTTACGCCTAGTTCCTTTCTTACAATCCGTTCCTTTCGAGTAGGTTTCGCATTATTCTTAATTGGCGAACGAGCCTTAGAAATATGAGCTTAACGCTCGGTTACCGTTCGCAGCGACAATGTCTGTTTTGCTCCGATCTGTGCCTGGATACGGAAGGAACTTCGGAAAACCACCCGAACCAACCCGTCACGATCGAACTACTTTCTCGATACTCCCGTACACGTGAGAAAGTCAAAAAAAAAAAGAAGATAGATTCCTAAACGCCCAATACGCGCCGCAAAGCCGGCGTTTTTCTCGGAACGTAACGACAAAACGCGGAGGAGTGGAAGAAACGAATCTTTTACGTAACTCGCGGGCCGGTGTCGGCGGTGTCGACGCTAGCGCACTCTGTGGAGGTGGCGGGAGGTTCGCGGCGCAGCGCGGCGTGGGAAGAGCACAGTCGCCAACGAAAGCGAAACAGGCGGCGCGCGCTCGCAGACCGCGTGCGAGCAGAAACAAAAGCAACGCAACGCGCGCGCGACTTTCACTCGGTGGCCACGCGGCCTACAGCTAAAGCCCTGCGGGGCTGGGTCAGGCGGCGGCAGAGCTAGATTGACTGATTGATGATTCCGGGCGCGTCAATGGCTCAGGTGATTAGTCCCGTAAGTGTAGTGCATGAAAACCGGGAGCGGTGGCTCAGTGCATCAACTGATGTCACTGCAGCGACTCTGATCGGGAGGTTTCCAGCTATGCCGAATTCAGTCGCTGTCTGGAGGAGAATTCTAGCGGCGGGCTGCTCTGATCGGTAGTTTTCCGTTGTTTCTCCGATCAACACCAGGCGAATGCCGGAGCAGTACCCGAACAAACGGGCCACGGACCGCGCGCGATTTTTCCTTCCTCTTCCTTGTCCTATCCTCACCCCTTACGGACACACCTACTCTAACATGCACTACACAACCGCACATGCCGGGAGACCTGTCGGGGACCAGTCGGCGCCCCGCTGGTGGGAGATACCTGGTTGGGGAAAACCCCGTTAGCCGACGGTAGGTCGGCGCCGGATCTTGCCATCCAGCGGAAGAAGACTACCGCCACCTGCCGAGCAAAAACACGCACTACACGTACGGGACTAATGACCATAGTAGTTGACGAGCCCGGAATCACTAACAATAAATCACCGCGAGAGATAGTGGTGATCTTCCCCCGCTGGATGGCGAAATCCGGCTTCGACCTACCGTCGGCTAGCGAGGTTTCTCTCCATCCACATCTGCTACCAGCGGAGCTTGTCCCAGCCGGGACAAACCACAAGCTCCCGAGTAATCTCCCGACAAGTGTGGCAGCGTAGTGCGTGTGAGTGTGAGCGTGTGAGGATGGGACAAGGAAAAATCGAACGTAGCCCATGTGCCGTTTGTTAGGGTACTACGAGTTCGCCAGGTGTTGATCGGAGGAACCACGGAAAACTACCGATCACAGCAGCCGGCCGCTAGAATTATCCTCCTAACAGCATTGAATTCGAACCAGCTATGTAGCTAGTGTCGAAACTCTTGCAACCGTCGGGACTAATCCTAGGACCTCCCGGACAGAGGCCCTGCAGTGGCATCATGCCCTGAGCCACCTTTCCCGGTTTAAGAAATCGACGTCCCCCTCCCCCAGGGGGGTGGTTATCCGCCCGCCAAGTGCTGCAGGGCAGCGCGAAATCCGAAGTATACCTTCTTTCAACAAGTTCAAGTGATTTCCATCTTTGCCATCTTTGCCATTTCAAAGCTCCTCTGGAGATTAATCGGAACCACTAACAATCAATCATCTTATATCAATTGTTCCAAAGACAAAAGTTCCTTCTGGAACGATGGCTTATTTCAGATGATTACTGCAGACACAATTTACACTGAAGGATTATACGGAAAAGTAAGAAACTACAAATCCTCAAATTCCGATTCTCGGAAAACATCTGGAAGCTTTCTTTGGGCGACGAAGGTTGCCAAGCAGAAATGTTTTCTTACGAATAAGGAACAGGCATTTTTTCATACATGTCCTGTTGTGATGCAGTGCGAGGAAACGCGGCACACAATTATAACATTGTGTCAGTAACCTGCGCCAAGGTGTCGGTATACTGACACGGCATGTCTCCGTCCATCCCTCCGTCCATCCCTCTGTCCGTCCCTCTGTCCGTCCCTCCGTCCGTACGCACACGTACACACGCATTCTCTCTCTCTCTCTCTCTCTCTCTCTCTCTCTCTCTCTCACATTCACATACTCAGTCACACTTACATGCACTATACATTTTAGGAGACCAGTCGGCAGCTTAGAGCTCGTCCTCGCTTGGGGCGAAGCTAGAGGTTCCTCACTTGGGGAGATACCTGGAGGGGGAGATCCCGCAACCCGACGTGGAGGTCCGCGCCGGATCTCATATTTTATCGTGGGAAAGAACATCGTCAACTCCCGCAATATAACACGACTTCTCTAATGGAATTAATAACCACAGCAGTTGAGAGTCCGGAAACACTTGTCAATCCTTTTACACCAACATTTTCTCCAACGTAGCGTGAAGAAAGCCTGCGAATGCAACGAGTTGTAAATGTTGGGTCACCGCTGGCGCAGCCGATCAGCTGTGGAAGGGCAGCGCACTTTCTCGTGACTTTTGGCCCGCACCCGCTGGCAAGCGGACAGCACGGCTTCGATGCCAAGGGCACGACTCGCATGCCTCGCGGCGCACATTTTCCTCAAAGCAGATCGACCTTTCTATTTGAGAAAACGTGGTTCTCCTTTTCTTCTTTATCGAGAGTCGTGGGGGCATGTAAGGAATCAAAAAGTATTTCAGAGATAATTGTGAGCTTTAAAAAATGTAAATTCATGAAAGGTATATCTTTGACCCCGGTGAATGAGCTGATAAGTAAAAAAAAACTTAATTTTACACGGGAGCAAAAAAAAAAAAACTTTAACTAATGCTATAAGTAAGGGATTAATGATATTCAAATAAAACCTACATAAAAATAGTTTTGTTTGAATATCACCTTCGTTTGAATATTATTAATCCTTGATTTAATTCATTTAAACGTTTTTTGCTCTCCTGTAAAATTCAATATTTATGACTTATCAGCTTATTCACAGGGATTAAAGATATATTCTAGACATCAGGCGATCAATGGGATATGTTGTACTTTTTATAAAAACAATGAGTATATTTTAAAAATATGTTGGTCTCGGAGGCATAGTCCCTCTTTGGATCAATCTTTTTTTGGGAACGTTCATAAATAATAGACATGTTCCAAGTTCAGTCAGAATGGGGAGAAAGGCCCCGTACCTGTTTTAGACATACTACTCTGGCATCCACCTAGAAGTGATTGGAGGAATACATGGAAACGACTAACTTCAGTCGTCTGTTCCATGAGATTTCGTTCGGATATTAGCAGTTTGAGCCATCTTCTTCGTAGGTAAACAAAATCCATCAACGCCATGTGTGGACCTAGAACGTGTTGGTAGAACTATCGTCATTTCGAATACCCAGGCTCTGGAAATACAGCTCAATTGTTTATCCCTGACATGCGTTACATTGCAAGGAACGTATTTAACCCCACCGTTCCGGCTCCAGTAGTTATCTATTAATTTTGACTTTCATATTTGCCATCATGAAGTGTCATGGTCTCGCATTTAGTCATATTTTTCAATTACTTGCGCAACAAAATTTGGGAGACGATGACAGGAAAAATTGATTTACTCAGAGATCTTGAAAATTCTGCAAGGACCGCATAGACTACTTCGAATTTCGCACTCTGTGAAAATCCACGCGTGTAGACTAGAAAGAAGAACAGATCGCAATTCAAATAGACATGATACACATTATAATGAGGATCGAACGGTTAGGAAATTATTTTTGTGACCTCTTTAACACTCAAGGAAGTGCAATTTCCAGACTTTTTTTCTCACCCGCTGCTCGTTCGAGCATGTCTTTGATGTTTTATCCTTTTCGTAAAATGCCTTCTCACTCCATGTTTTTTCACATTCTTTTGCGGATACCTGATGAGTATCACTAAAAAGTTATCCATACAAAATATATCAGCCTGTCACAACTGAGAACATGTGGGATACTTCTTAAAAGCAAGTCACTGTACTAGCCAAAAGAGAGAACACGAGAAAATATGTCTTCAGTTTGATCAGTTTATTGTTCAGATTTGAAACTATGCTGGTCATGCTGACTGTCTTAAATATGAACGTGTTTCCGTTCAAATGTTCAATAATATTTACCTTATTACATACTTATTTTACTTCAGTTTGTCTTCTTCAAGGGACAATATTTTCAAGACAATTTTTTACTCACTTTTTCCTAAGAGAATCGCATAGCAGGGCATCTGCAGTGACATAGTGGATCTAAAATCATCTTGGGGGAAATGCCAGAACTTGCCCTAGAAACAAAATATGTTTTTAAGACCTGCCATTCCAAGACTTCTCGAGAAATTGATAGACCGTTAATTATATTCAAGGTCTCTCGGCAACGTCGATCATACTCTCACTTCATTTTACCTAGTGGGATGCTTCTAGATTCGCTTTTTTCACACAGACGCCTTTCTAATTCGCCCAAGAGTCCACTCTATTTTCCCCTTCTCTGGTGCCTTATCAGATCATGCACTCAATACAGGAGGGCCAATTATTTCTCTCTCAGAAGGGCACACTAACACACTGCACTTTCAGATGCAAATTATCGATTCGTCTTCGTATCTCATCTGCCTTTTTGTAGAGAGCTCTCCTCTAATACGTTTTGCTTCGCAAAAATCTGAAAGGTACTGAGATACATAGGGAATTACCTGCTTTAGGGTTTTCCCATTTTCACCATTAAAATGTAGTACTGGCGTCGTGGTGCAACCAGTATTCTTTGAGGTAGCATTTAGCTGACTTAGGACATGTTTAACCACCTTTGTTATAGTTCAGGTTAGAGTTATCCGGTCATATTTTAGTGTACTCGTTGGTGCATTGAGATAGTTATCAAAAACTTGTATCATTATAATTCTCCCATAATATTCTGAACGGAACCAGCTAAAAATGAATTGTGGCAATCGATTTATTATCGAAGGGAATCGAATGAACTACTGATTACCTTTGTAGTTCAGAGGTAAGAACTCTTAAGTCACTCAAACCGCGTTTTAGTTGCTTAACAACTCCAGAAACACGTTTTTAAAGAAAATTCTATTATACGCGCACGTTTTCTTGAACCTCGGAATACCAACCCCCACTCCTCTGCCACCATTAGTTGAATTAAGAGTAAATTGTAATACGAGTGTTGTAAATAAAATCTGATAATAAAAAATGTTCGCTCCCTTGTAATAGAAACTATTTTGCATCGAAAAACGAACTAGAAATGAATACCAAATTCATTTTGTGAAAATAACCAAACTCCCCACACCTCTCGCAATTGGCGAAGCGAGGGCTCAAGAAACGTGCGTGGATAATAATAATAATAATAATAATAATAATAATAATAATAATAATAATAATAATAATCTGCTGGGTGAATCCTCAAAAAATGATGAGATCCCCACGATGGTGTTGACACGCGTCAAATGACATGTCGTTAGTCTTGACTGATGGACCCAAAGGGATCAAACCGTGTGTAACGGACGGTCGCAGGTTACTCAAATGGATGAGTTTTTGTTACCTTCAGTTATACAATAGTTATTTATGACACGAGCGGTAAAAGTGACATTTTATTTTGCGAGTAGGGAAAGTTGTCACACGAGATCGATAGGTCGAGTGACACACTCCTTCAAGAAATGTATAAATCACATTTACCACGTGTGTCATACACTATTTTTTGCCCAGCGTAACTGTCTTTTATTATATTTTAATTCAAGAATCAACAAATCACTTAATGATACATTAAGGTCAGAAGTAGCTGAATGCCTTTAGACGAAAGTATTTTCTTTTCTTTGTTTCTATTCATAGATTTATTTGAACATTTGAGATCTGTCTCACTTTTAGCACTTATGAACTTAGCAACGTTTAGAACGAATGCTAAAAGTTGAACGTTTGGCACGTTATGCGTGCTAAAAGTATTGCGTTTACTAGTCTGTGTCTAAAAAGGATATTTTAAAGAGATATATCAGAAAATGAGTTTTCAATCTTCCAAAACTTAAGTGAAATGTACAACTACTGGTGATTCAACAGCACATTCTTGCTAGCATTATTTGTAACGGCTACTCAATGTTTACATCAACACTATATTTATACTACCTGCATCTGAAAAAGTATTTCCGACCAGCAAACATTGTTCTGCGCGCTGGGATTCGAATCGAGGTTCTTAGAGTTCGTACGTCATCCACGTTGCCTGAACACCAGCACAACAAAAAATTCCACATGATCTTCTTTCAAGATCCATCTTTGAATAACATATTTCATTAAGGAGAAAATCTTTATCTCCAATGTTCTAGTTGCAGGAAGACGCTGAAAAAGATCTAAACTTCAGCAATTTTCGAAAAACACAAAGATTTCAACAATTTACTCTATCCGAAAACAATTATCTATTATTCAATATTATCGTTGTGCACCGGAAAAATTGCGAACTTTTGCAATTTTTAAAAATTCAGAGACTTCAACGATAATGAGACCTTAGCAATTTTTAAGCATCCTTTGTGGTATCCGAGGAAAAAATTAATACCAAAATTTGGAGACATTGTCGAAAACATGAAAAATGCAGAGGTCTCGTGTTAAGTTTCTCCAAAAATCAAAATATCCATTTCAACTCATAGTGCCTTGGGTTCCATTAGATCGGTTGGGGAATATTAATTTTGGAGAAAATCGACTGGAAGGTTTTTACGCCAGTGTTGACCACAGTCGCCTTTTGCCGTCAATCGATTTTTTGATGTCGAGAACTTACAAAAGTGAATTCTGAATACACAACGAGTAAGATAAGAGATAAAAGTAAACTATTTATAGGAAAAATATTCATCCCTTTTCGATACCAGGGTCCCACTATTCGAGTTTTCTGTCAAAAACTCTCCGATAACTAATATTGTTGTTATTATTATTATTATTATTATTATTATTATTATTATTATTATTATTATTATTATTATTTATAATTTCTGTCACAGTATTAGAGTACCTCTTCACTACTTAAATACGTACTAAGGCAAAATAAAAGTAATAATATAAGATATGATAACAACGACTGCATTTATATCAATTTCAGAACATTCACCATAAGAACTTAAACGTTACTGCGCCTTTCACGAGAAACTGCCTACGATTTCTTAATGCTAAAGTATAATAATTCATCACCAAATTAAGTCTTTTGCATCACACTCCCTTTATTACATTATAATCTTAACAGTGCAAGTTCATCATTCCTTTCAACTGAATTTCAAAGCAGTATTTCGAATTCTGAGTGTTTGTCCTCGATTCATGATCAATAAGTCTTACTATTAGGTCAATAAGATTCTCTTTCGATGACGGTTGGATAAAAATTACGGAGCAACTCCTCAAGGGATTCCACAGCACCTGCGAGCAAAGCCCTTTGCGCGTGCTCCAGAAACCCTCATAAGAACCGTTCATTTACAAGCGAACGACTCTCGCGATGGATAACGAGGATCGGCTGCGGCAATCCACATTACATTGGTTGCATCACCCTCGCCTATCAGAGGTCGATTAATCGCATTCCACGCTTCCTTTCTCGGGCTCAAGCACCCCAACCATTCATAAGAGTCGGTCAAGCAACGTGGTGCGAACCACTTGTTAGTACGGTTCACTCGAGTGGATGAGTCAACAAAACGTGCTCCGTGTTGCAAACGACGCATTTCGTGAATTGCTACACTAGCTATTAAGATGTTCATGAACAGGCACTAAACATTACCTCCACTTTCGCAGTTGCGAAGGTGTGAAGAAATTTGATTAAGAAAAGGAGTAATCGTTCTTACGTGTGTTTTAAGGCCTTGCACGAGCGGAAATTAATAGGCCTATTTTACTCTACAGGTGGTATAGTTAACTTGTATAATAACCCGAATTGTGCAATGGAATTAATTCAATGGAATTAATTCAAAATGCAATGGAATTAATTCAAATTTATACGGCATGCATCCTGGGCATTTCCTACCAACATTGTGTTTCTGCTGTGATTTGTTGAAGCACTTTGCGCGCACGCTAATCTAGGAAGAAATGATCTGCTCATTTTATTAGTTTGTGTGATAGGAGATCACGAAGACAGGATGAAGGAAGGAACGTACAATTTCCTTCCTTACAGTGAGGTCACTTGACACAGAAATTACGAGGTCGGAAATTCTCTCTCACCGACACAGGAAATTAGAATCTTCCAGTAATCGCACATAAACTAAAATATTTACCCAATAACAGGAAATCCTTAAACCCTTAAATATCATAATTGAGGGAGATTCTTCATTCTATTGACAAAGTACCATGGACCAGGCCTCTTTTACCCATTTATATTGATTTATCATAAATGGGTAAAATAATGCCATGTAAAATAATGAGAGATAAATGTTCTTAAGAGTTCATTCACTGTTGAAAGTTCAGTTTCCACACATTGATTTTTTAAGAACTGCGGGAAATGTTAAATAATTGAATACGTTTTGCAGTATAATTTATTTTTCAATTTATAATATTTTGATACATTAGCTTTGTTCTGTTCAAATATACCAGTTTTTGACGAAACAAAGAGTAATTTCAGATACTATAATCATCACCTCAATCGGGTTGTTTCTGAGGTTCACTCCTTCGGTGATATCAATGAGTACCGAATACTGTGTTAGTTAAGAAGTAACTATTTGAAGGCTAATACCATGACAGTGTGGGTCAGGTAAAAAATTTTAAAATATGTAATTACCTGGATGCGATGTATTGTAGCGTTTAATGTACGAGTTTTGAGGAATAGAGATTCGTGTATATATATATATATTACACGGACTTATAAATTTCCAAATCTCCAAATTTATGTCCGTATATAAACCAACATTTATATATGGAACTGAAAGTATGCCACATAATACGAAAACAGAAAGTAGAGTCACAGCCGTGGAAATGAAATTCCTACGCAGAATAGTAGGGAAAACAAGAAGAGATCGAATAAGGAATAATACAATCAGAGAGGAACTAAAAGTTACCTCGCTACTCAATGGAATGGAAAACAAGGCTCTGAAGTGGTACGACATGTTGCTAGTTGCTAGAATGGCAGAGGATAGAAAACCGAAACAAATTATCGAAGCCAGGCCAGAGGGAAAGAGGCCACTTGGAAGGCCAAAAGGAACATGGGACGCCTATATACAGGATATATGCCAAAGGAGCGGAGCTACACTAGGAGAGGTGAAGTGCAAGGCAAAAGACAGAAAAGAGTATGTCAAATGGCTAACCCGACGCTGAGAGGCATCAGGGGAAGAAGAAGAAGAAGAAGATATTCGTATATTGTTGAGCGAAAAGACAAAATAAGAAACATCAATCGTTCGTCTTAGATCATTTTTTTCTGCAATAACATGCAAATCATACAAACCTTCACGAACCCATACTGCCATGATAAACGCATACACATGTTACAAGACAAATTATTAAAGACAAAAATTGTTGTGGAGTATCGTTTTACAATATAAATCACATGTACATTTAGAATTGGTGCATGGGAAAAGATTCCCTATCTCGATCAGGTTTTTCGTCCAGTTTCCCTGATCCATTGAGCAAATGCTGAGATGGACCCTTGTTTTGCTTCTGGACATAAATGTAACTTCATTTTCTGTGCACGTCTTCTAGAATTCAGTGGGAAATACAATTATTCAAATTATCGTTTCCATGTTGTCGTGGCAGGAAGTAATAAGAGCCAAAATTTATTGCTTATTTATCCTTGAAAATAGATTTTATTACATGGGAGTTATTTTTGTTTGTTTTTTTCTCCCTTTCAAAATTCAAAATTTATTGCTTATTTATCCTTGAAAATAGATTTTATTACATGGGAGTTTTTTTTCTCCCTTTCAAAATTAAAAATTTAAGTAGTATATGACTTAGTGTAGGGATCACAGAATTTTGAAAATGTGCACACAATTCACTTTTCCACATAGCACGTCATACGCAGTTTTTAACTGTTTTTTTTTTGACGTAAAATAAAATAAAATAAAATAGATTCCAAAATGGTTTATACGGCATAGCGCTTCACTTTGGTCGATTATTTGATTAGTGGTTCCGGGCGCGTCAACTGATAAGGTCATTAGTCACGTAAGTGTAGGGCATGTTTTTATTGCGGGAGATCCCCCTTGCTAGATGGTATGATTTGGCGCAGATCGACGTCGTTTTGCGTTAATTACCTAGGCAAGTATTTCCCACCAGCGGAGCACCGCCCCAGCCGGGACAAACTCTACGCTTCCGACTGGTCTCTCCAAAGGAGTGTAGTTCATGTGCGTTTGTGTGTATGTAAGGGTGAGGATATGGCAAGGAATAGGAAGAAAAGATCGCGCGCAATCTGTAGCCCGTTTGTAAGTACACTGGCATTCGCCTGGTATTGAACCAATCAGAGCAGCCAGCCTCTACAATTCTCCTCCAGACAGCGTCTGAATTCGACCTAGCTACGTAGCTAGTATCGAAAATTCTGCCCCCATCAGAACTCGAACCCTAGAACGTTCCGGTCAGAGGCATTGCAGTGACATGATTTCATTCACTCGGACTACTTTCCCAATATAGCGCTTTCCACTGTGCCTACACCCTCTCATAACATGCCATGCGTGGGGCCTCCGTCTTCGAGCTGGGCCAAAGGGAGGGGACAGGATGCGTCCGTGGCAGTGGCGCCGGAGGGGCGAGGACAGGGGTGCTCGCGTCACCTGGGGCCGGCCGAATCCGCCCTGGTTCCCCGCTTGAACAACGGAGCCGAGCCCCGCCCCGCCTCGCCCCTCCACATTCCTCCCCGCCCTGCCCGGGCTCGGTCCGTCCCGCCCCGCCCCTTCCCTCCCTATCCCCTTCCCGGCCCCTCCCTCCATCTCCCCTCCCCTCCACCTCCCCGCCCCCGTCACGCCCCGCCCAGCTCCCCCTTCCCCTCCCGCTGCGCCCCACCCCACTCCGCTCCGCCCCTCCTCTCCACTCCACTCTCCTCCCCTCCCCGCCCCTCAACCTTCCCGCCCCTCCCCCTCCCCGCCCATCTCCCCATTCCCCTCCCGCTGTGCCCCGTCCCGCTCCGCTCCGCCCTTCCTCTCCACTCCCCTCCGTCCTCTCCACTCCACTCCACTCCACTCTCCTCCACTCCACTTCAAGCCCCTCCACGCCCCTCCCACCTCGCCCCTTTTCCTTGCCCCGCCCCCCTTTCCCAGCCCCGCCATGCCCCTCCACAGCTCGACGCAGCGTGCAGCCTGCGCTTTCAAGCGGCAGCAGTGCGGCGCAGTGGGCCCAATGAGTCCTGGAGGGGCGTTTTTGCGTTCATTCAATGATGTTTCGCATCATTGATGATGTTTTGCATGCGTTCATTCAATGTTTCGCATCACATCAACTGCTATGGACATGGTCTTTCTCCCCGTTGAATTGTGATATAATCTTCATCTCGGCTGCTTTATAGCCCACCATTACGAAATTTTTACTAGTTATTGAACACTATTTTGTTAAGATGTTTTTTTACTGAACACAGAAACCACGTCACTTTTTTGTGTATCAACGATTGGTGTTACCGTTTTTCCCATCGATTACAACGAGATATCGGTATTGATCTTTTAACACTGTGTCTTCGAACCCGTCCAATTCTTTCTTTTACATTCTCCCCAATTCCAGATTTTATGGTCGGGCGATGGAGTGGTCCCACATCTCCATACGCACTGCATACCTCGAACTAGAAATACTATAATGCTCAACGAAATGTTCAATGAAAGAAATGATGTTCCCTAAAATCCTCTTTTTTATCTAAAAACAGGTGGAAAATGTACTTTTTTTTCAGGTATGCAAAGAAATAAATAAGAATGCACAGTGGTAGTTTAGAATTGATTCCACAACCTTCGCTTCCAGGTCATAGTGCTCGTAGATCAACGAGAAAAGCAGGGGACGTAAATCTGTCAGGGTCGTTTGATGACGGACGGCGGTATCACAATACCTGCCTAGCACAAGGAAACGCTGTTGGATGACAGTGAATGAATCAATTACAGAGGATTTCCTAGCCTCCTTTGCCCTACGTAGTTAGAGTACGATATATAGACAAGGACACTTTTACGCCAGTGTGACTTGTATTTTTTTAAAACACGATTCAACCAATATATTCATGAAATGTTATTTATTAACCAAAAATCCACCTAATGAAAATCCCGTAACAGAGAATTGAAATAAAATATTGTCTGTTGGATTTGGTCAATTTGTACTTTTTTGCACACTTCATACGAAGTATAGTAGACACATTTGTGTAATGTTGCAGCAAAAATAGCGATTTTGCGGCAGAAGAATGCGTATTGTAGGTCCCTGAGATCGAAATGGGGATACTTCTTGTTCCTGTATGTGTAGTAATTACTTCCTCTAACCCTCTGTGTAGTCAGAATCAACATTTTGTGGATTCTTGATACTGGAAAATTGGTGTGCGGCAAACGTCTGTCAGTCCGTCCACCTGCCTATGAACAACGCTAGCGCACGGAGGATTTTTTCCAAAATTGATTTTCTCCAGACGATCTGGGTGATGCCCCTTGGATTTAAAACACATCAACTCTATTTTTGAGGGGTAATGAACTACATAAGAGATTATCTCTTAAGGACTGGTTCACCTACAGAGATGGACAGAACCACCCTTGCATTCTGACAGGTGACCCTTGCCCTTTCAGAAATTCAATGGGCATGTATAATCATCATCATCATCATCATCATCATCATCATCATCATCAATGTCCATAAAGCTTCAAGGACATTATGAATTTTTTCTCAAAAATGATCCCCAATTTTTGGATTATTCTTTTTTATCGTATAGAGCATAAAAATGGAGCAAGTGCGATTTTCCTTGAAATCTATTTTCGAAAATTGCAAATGATTATATTTTTTCGGCATCTCCCTACATTTTCAAAATTGAAGATAAGGCTTTTGGTCTGAATGAAATCTGACCTTGAAAAGTAGATCTTAAATGAGGCTATAAAACATTATTTAAAACAAGAATAATTTTAATAGAAGAAATTTTCAAACAAGATTTATTCAAAATGGCTTCAAATTTGTTCTTGAAACTTTTGGAAGGGATGGTGCTAAATACACTAAATTATGGGTCTTAAACGTTATTTTCATGTAGCATTTGAATTATTAAAAAATTGCAAAAATGTATTTTTTTTATCTTTCTCTCATGTCATGGTCTCTCATGTCACATTATGGGCGTTTTTGTACATATTCTATTGACTACCCGTGTTTCAAACGTTTTCTTATAAATTTCCTAAAAACTCAAAAGTTTTAAGCGAAAATGAGCGCAAAAGTGCGCATTTTCAGAAAAGATAGACGGCATGTTCTCATGAACGGATTCAAATTTTCAATGAAAGTTTGCATGTAGGACCATGTTTTATTTTTCTATAACATCTTAACTCGTATTTCAACTCTACAAATAGGGGAAGAAAATTGAAAAAAATATGAGAACATGTCTTGTAGGTGCCGATATATAGGAGTTGGAAAGAGGGCGGGATAATACAGAAAAGCTAGCCTAAATTAAAGAGGTTAGGAAACTACACAGTGGGAGAAAGTCTGTGCCATCGTGTAGCGCCACTACTTAATATTTTTAATCGGTATAAGAGACATAAATAACAATGTAACTTTCAATTTCATGATGAAATTTGTTATCCTTAGACTTTCGTTGTCAACTTCTTACAACCCGCCTGGCCTTGGGGTCGCCCTTTCGCCCACTGTGCCCGGGAGGTGGGGGTGGCGCCCCAGACCCCGATAGGTGCGTTGCGCGAGTGAAGGGGCCGGAAGCGCAGTTCCGTCACTTCCGCCCGCCCCTACACCGCCCCCTTCCTGCACAGCCCCCCCTCTCTGCCGACACGCGCCACGCCTTACTTCTGCACGCTTCAGATCCGCTCGTTCTATTTGGTGGGCGCCAACTTTTGATTGTTGTGGCAATTAGGACGGAGTGCATAATACATGAAAGGCTTTTGTCGAGTAAACTACTAATTGAACTTACCAATCAGAGAAAGGTAAACAAGATTTTTACATAAACAGCGCTCTTAATGTAGAGATCTTGTTATTTATGAATGATTTTAGGATCAATTAATACAGACATCAGGAAACAATTTATTCTTCATGTAAAAATCATTTTTCATTACATAACGTTTCCATTTCCTGATTGAAATTTACTTTAGATAATTATCATATAACTTTCGTTGTCCAAAAACTGCGTCAACTTATAAGATCTGCCGTCGTGTGTTGGTGGGCCTATTAATAGAATTTCCAACCACTCACGTCAATCCATCAAGTTTCTGTAAGTTGAGGTTATGTATGGATCAATTAGTACAATTTTGAAAATATTCTTATGAATCTATTTAAGTTTATGAGTCATACATATTGCACATACGAAAGAAAGAGTACAATAAAATTGAAACGGCATGTATATCAAAACTTCCACATATATTTGATTTCTCCATTCAGATGTCGACCATTCCAGAGATATTGGCACCATGTTGTCACGCGCGCCTGACGTGACGACACAATCATTCGATCCCAGGTGCTTTCAGTTATTGAAGGCGACAGAACTCTGACTTTTCTACCTTTTCTATCATCTGCAGGCATGATTTCAACATTGCTCCGTTCACTGCTCAAAAAACGGAGTAGGCATCTCACCGTTTCTTTTATCCGAGAATATTAAAGTTTTATCTACATTTCATACGAGAAGTTTACATTAAAGAATGTTAATTTAAATATCCATTACTCAAAAGTCCTCGTATCTGTAATAGTGAAAGAAATTTTATTATTTGAGCCAAAGATCTGGGTGGCCAGGTTCTGTAAGGTATCATTCAAGAACATTCAGAAATTTGGAAGTTAATTTTACTATTCATAAAAGACCTTCCTCTTTCATTTTATCCTCGTCTTTCTGTACGAGAAACTGGACGAAAAGTGTATCGTGTGACTGGATCTTTGGGTGTAGATGCAGAAAGAGGAAAACAGTAGTTAAAAAGAAATGTTTGGAATATCACAGTGATAAAACGGTATGTAGTATCCATTACTGGCTAATGAGTCGACTTCTTGCATTTCAAACTCTCTCCCAGAGTTATTAAAAACGTTCTGGGAACGTCAGTAGCAGTTAAGAGCTATATTTTAGATTTCCAAGCATACAGGAAGAGGAAATGTAACTGGCAATATTTGAAAGGCTCTCTCTAAATTATTGAGGAAGCTTTGTTTACTATGCCATGAATTTAGTGCTTTGGTGCGAAAAATAATAACTTAAGTTGTCAATTTTGTACTAACGATTGCAGATATGATGCTTCAATGTTGATCTCAAATATTTGAGCCTACTTGTTCTGATCCGAGGTACCGTTTTGGTTTCTTTACTCCAGATCCACATTCGGGCGGTTCACAAATTTGTTCTGAAGCGGTACTGTGATAAATTGATAAAAGTTCTCTATTGCTTATTTTAAAACTGAATTATTGATTTATTAAATTATTAAATTTCCTGTCAATTTTAAGCATGGGTTCGGCATATAACATACACTCCTGACTTGTTGCATGTGTACGAGTGATTCTATACAGAACCACGATTCCTGGAAGTTCTATAAATTGGAATTAATTATTAGATTGATGCCAACTACTATGAATTGTCAGCCTTTTTCAATAATAAAAAGTTAACATTTATTCTTATTATTTATACATGGCAGTTCGTCTAATTTACGTGAATATTTTTCATTTTAATTATTGAAACACCGTACGGGTTTGATTATAGTTCGTAAGCTTATGTTCATAATTATGTTCGTAATCTTGATTGTTGGCTTCTCGGCTGACTGGCAGAATGAAGTTCCTAAAATCCTTGTGAACCAATTTTCGTGTCCTTTTCTAAAAAACAATGTTCAGAATATCCTCAACGATTACTATAATTAGATTTAATTTTCCCACAAATCTAACACGTGGTCGCGACTTTCCCTGTGTTTCGTATGAAACTACTACTCGTGACTGACTATATTTATCTAATTATTGGAAAATTCTTACATCTACGAAGCTATCCTGATGTATCTCTCTTCGAAACATGGAGACTATTTAATTTGAACTTCCACCATTATATTAATCAATATTCCCAATTACCATTTAATATCACAATTTACACGAGACCAAGCTTCCAAACGTCTAACTAAAATTCCCGGCTTATTATAATCCACATAAAAAACCCAGCCTACGTTGAAAACTCGATCGCACCTCACCAACCGCTTACGTGTGCTCACGACTAAGTTTTCCTAGATAATGAATTTATGCGACCTTCCTGACGATTACGACATCCAACGCCCTCTTCACATTTTCTGCACCTCATGTGTTCGGGGCCATGTCCATTTGTATAACGATCTGGTATCAAGCATGGAATATTAACCCTTGTTGTTGCGTTGTCCTAACAACGCGTATTCTTTCACTAAACGACTTTTTGACCGAAACATATTTCAACGCTAAATGTTGATTTTATTACTAAAAATCAATTCTCAGGTTCTTGGCTTATCACAATACTAAAAAAGTAAATAAAAATATTGAACATTTAGAAAGAGGGCAAGTTATTGACAATTTGAGGGGAAAATGAAACAATAAGATATAACAGAACGATTCCAAAGCAGGGTGCGAAGGCAGCATGGTTGTAAGTATACAGCAGGGTTGTATAACATGTTTTAGTTGGATGTTAACTTACATGTGATTTTACCTAAAAACCCTTCTTATTGACTGATCTTAAAGACGTTTCACGTCAAAAAAATTAGAGAACGAGTAGCAGGTTAATGATCTGGAAACACTTGCAGTTTCTACTCTAGGAGAATCTGTGTGTTTGGTAAAACAGGAATATACTTGAACCTGTTGGATATTTCTTTAATTTATTGATTCATGATTACATACATTTGTCTTTCAAGGTTTTCAACATTATGAATCGACCCAATACACATACAGTGTAAAATGCCCTTAAATAACTTCAAAGAACTACCTATAACATACCCATTACTGGTGTTGAGTTTATTTACCTTATAAGCTATTTACATTGATAGACTCTCTTCTTGTAAAGAAAAATCTATAAAGAAAAATTCACTCTATCCCTTGTGTTTGTATAGTACCTATGTCTTTGTACATGTATTCCTTGCATCGTAAACACATTGCATTGCGTGTGAAGAGCTTGAAGCAGTAACACGACAATCCACATCAGCTTCAGGCAACATCCTACTGCTCGTAAATATTAATATTTCGATTTTCGTAAGAATACGGCTTACCTTCTTACTTTACACGCCTTCTTCATATTTTTGGAGAGCTTCAACCAATAAAAACGTTAACATTTGGAAGGCCGATTATAAGGTAAACAAATCGAACGCCATTAATGTGCGTATAGGTAGTTTTTTGCCATAGTGAAGTTCCTTAAGGACATTATAGTTTATATGAGTATTGTATCAATTCATAATTTCAAAAACCTTGTAAGTCATAAATGTATGAAAACCTAGATCAATAAATTAAAGAAATGTTCAGGTTTACAGTAGTACATATTGCTATTTTACCAAAAATACAGAATCACCAGGAGGGATGGCTTACCTTGTTACTGCCCTTGCTAACTACGCAGTATATGAATACACCTACAACAAACAATGTATTTTGGCTCCGAGTGCAACGTTTCGGTTTCCCGAGGGGGCGATTGCGATCTCAGGTGCGCACTGGCTCTGGGGACACGTACGCCCGTCGCAGCCAAGCGGAGGGCCAGCGCCAAGGTTTCTCCGCCAGCGCCTGCCAAGGAATAAATACTGCGTGGCACTGGCAGAGCGCGAGCACCCTTGCCTCCCCCAGCGCCATCCATATTCAAAGCAGAGCTCTGTCCCGCCCCGCCCCCCTGCCGCGCCCCGCCAGTCTCCACCCCACCTGTTGCGCACCGCCCTACCCCCCCGTTCCGCCACCCTCCTCTCCGCTCCTCTCCGCTCCGCCCCGCCCCGCCCCGACCCGCTCTGCCCCGTCCCGCCCCGTCCCGTCCCGCTCCGCCCCGTTCCGCTCAGCCCTGCCCCGCCCTGCCCTGCCCTGCCCTGCCCCGCCCCGCCCCGCCCCTCCCCGCACCACCCCGCCCGCCCCGCACTACCCCGCCCCGCCCCATCGCGCCCCACCGCGTCCCGTCCCGCCCCGCTGCGCCTCACTCCCCGTTCCGCCTGTCCCCTCTCCGCCTCGCCCCGAGCCCCGCCCCATTCCCCGTCCGGTTCTGCCACGCCCCTCCCCGCCTTGCCTGCCCCGTCTCACCATTCCCGCCCCGTCCCGCCATTCCCGCCCCTCCCCTCCTTCCCAGCGCCGCTCCGCCCCCCTCCTTGTCTGCCACGTTCCGCCATTCTCTCCCCGCTCCTCTCCGCCCAACGGTTCGGATCCATTTCCACAGCATTCGCGGCGCGACGCAACGGCTCCAGCGGCTGTCAAGGAGACAAATCCACACATCCCCAGGATTTTATTTAGATTAACTATTTTGTGTTTCCGGGCGCGTAAATTGCTCTGGTCCTTGCTCCCGTTAGTGTAGTGTATGCCATATCCCGGAAAGTGGGGATGTCCCTCTACGCTGGAACGTGAGACCCGTGGTTGACATACATGTCGGTTGGTGGGAGATTTCCCCCTCAAGGTATCTCCGCCAGCATAGACAAGCTCTAAGCTCCAGACATTTTCCGACATGTGTGGTAGTGTAACGGCCGCTACGTATGTGGAAGTATTTATGTGTGTGTGAGAGAGAGAGGGAAGAGAGAACAAGGATGATGAAGGAAAGATCGCGTGGTTCGTTAGTTAAGATACTTCCAGCTGTCGCTTGGTATTAACCAGAGAAACTACAGAAATCTACCGACTAGAGGAGCAAGCCATTAGAATTCTCGACACGCTATTTATCTTCTAAGAAATTTTAAAATGTTAAGATAAAATAATCCTTACCATCATTTTCATGCCTTGCTTCGCGAATGTTGTACGGCTACGCATTAAAACTATACTTGGGATTTACTTTTTTCCCATATTAATGTGTAATGATTTTTTTTCTAAGAAGAATATCATTAGGACTAGAATTCACGTTGCTGTTTTTTACCAGAAGATTAGCGTATCCCTACTTCAAATTAAGGGTGGCCGTGATATCAATGAGGCGATATTTTGACATTGCTCAAATACAGCAATTAATATTTTAGTAATTGTTCAAAAAATATTAATTTTCATAAACAATAGTTCATATCTACTAATTATACTCATAAATCTTCTGTTACTAAAGAATCAGGTGGTGAGAATTCAATAATGATAGGTAATTTCCATTCGGTAATGAAAATTACACTATTAATTGTGATAGTTTATGCTTTTATTAAACAAAAACTGCCGAGTATAAGAGACGTCAAAATATCATCTCACTGATTTTGTCTAGTCGTCGTATCAAAACAAATGCGACTGCTATCGAAACTGAAAATACAGATAATTAAAAATTTTAAACGTGCTACGCTTTGATTAAAACAATGTATATCCTTGTCCTTACACGATATCTATTTTTAACGTATACACATTTCATTTGCATAAACACTTCAAACTCACATTAATATAGAGAAAAACAATTTTAAACACTGTGGTGAACACATGTCTCCTAACAACATACGTCATGCGAAGCACGAAGACAGAGGATGAGGTTATCTGTTTACCTCTACTTTAAGTGAAACTTACAACATGAGCTTTTATATTCCTGTAGATGCATCAATCTCTGTTGCCATTGGTTACTGAAATGCTTCGGCATCACGATTTTAGGGATTTTTGAAAATTACGATGACCATTGAGGTCTTCTAGAGTTACTTTCCGGAGGATGAATGTGATAAGATATTTAGCCTCGGTCGAAAGTTCCTTAGGATCGGGTCTCGAACCTGAGACTCTCATGTACAGAAAACGTCTTAATTTAATGTCGCTACAAAATTCGCAACCTGGCCAATTATGACCATGTAGATTATTTTCACCAGCAACATCCGAATCTTATACAGTTGCCATCTCTGGTCACTCTCCTCCAGGCGTTCTCCTCCTGCGGTAACTCGCACAACCTATACCCTGAAGCTTTCTGCTATTTTTCTTAACTTTTTCTCGGTACTTTTCTCGTCTATATATATAAAGAAAGTCGTGTTAGTTACACTATTTATAACTCAAGAACAGCTGTACCGGTTTGGCTGAAAGTTTGGGAGCAGGAAGCTTAAGAGACAGAGACGGACATAGGATACTGTTTATCCCATTCGACAGCGTTCCTGTGTGAGAACGCACGTTTTTGCACGTTTTCGCGTGATTTTGCATGTTAGCGGTCATGGTTGCCTGTTGTAACCTGCGCCTGATAATAAAACAAAAAATGTCGTGTATCACAAGGTACTTAACTGAAGAGTGCAACCTATGCACCAAAATACAGGAACAATAATGAATGATTAATCTACTTAATGTTTTTATTTGTATTTTCTAATAAACAATTTAACTTAATAAATTCCAAAATCTGCTTATTTATTGCCTTTAACAGCCGGTCCCTATGATTACAGCTTTGTATTTCTCTCTTAAACAAAAATCAATTTAAAAAACGCTCTGGTACGTAATAGATTTTTTAATTATCTATTTAATATAATTTTTTTTGAAATTCTTCGGTTGAGAGAAAAACACAAATCTGCAATTGCTTTATTATCACGAGTGCAACAAGTATAGTACAGTTTCTCACAGTGAGTGCGACGCGAGAAAAAGATGGGACCGGCTGTTAAGGCGGAACAGAGTTCGCCGGGTCAGCTAGT
>BLKR01010140.1:0-67944 GCA_011170035.1 Teleogryllus occipitalis
GGCTCGTGCTTAGGTTGCACGGTTGCACAACCCCAAGAAAATGAAAGGGAATATATATATTTTCCTTTTAATGGCATTCAATTTTCAAGATATTGCAGCAATATCGACGTATATGAAATTATTCTGATACCAAAGAGCATCCAACTGACGCTCTCTCCGGTGTCTGGTGCCTTGCCAGGAATTACACCACGCTTTTGGCTCTTCGCTGTATTACTGGATTTACTGCACTAACGCTCTGCCACTTCCATTTACCACGGGGAACATACGGACTTTTGGTGGCGCAACCAGTTAGTAGCGCTGCGTGGCGACGTACGGATTCTCAGGGAAATACCCATTCTGTCTTCCTCTGCCTCGCTGCAACGTAGTTTTGTAAATTTCGCTTGTTATTGAAAGTTCACAATTATTGACGATATTCAATGCAATGTTTATAATATTTGGAGAATTGTTTTTCATTTGATATTAGGTTTGTTGATTTAAAACGTACATTCGATGAGTTATTTGTGTAAAGGGGCCGTTCTGGATTGAAGTCCATTATTGTCTCGCGGAAGCCAATGTGGCTGCAGCTGGCCAGCGGTTTGCGAACGTTCTTGTGAATACGAATGTGTGTCTAAGATCTTTCATTATTGCCAAATATCCCAGAGTAGTGAATTTTTTAAATAAAATAATTTTATTTGTGTGAAACGTGACGAAGCAATAGTGTTTGTTGCAATGGGCTGGAGTCGAACTTAAGTGCCCAGTGGATATCAAAGCTAGAACCACGTGCGCGGGAGGTATGTATCCCTTACGCAGACACGACGCATAAAATTATGTGAGTAGTGTTTCAATATAGACTTTTATTTCACTTAGTTTTAATTGATTTGAATTGCTTATATTTTTATTATGCATTGTTGTTTTGAATTTTGGAAATGACATTTCCGTCATTCGATGGAGGTGCAACCTCCAGTCTGTTGGGGCACCAGTCGCCACTGGTCTAAAGTACCATAGTCTCCAATTTACAACCACACACTTTAATATATTTACATTTCTGATTTTCTTCGCCTTCATCACAGATTCAAGAGTGCATCAACATGAAATAGTTTTGCAGTTAATTTACCAGAAGATGAGGCCTGAGATCTGCGATTGAGTTCATCAAGGCACAGAATTACTTATAGGAGAATACTATTTATTTATTGTCACTGTCTATTTCTTCTAGGAAGCGATTGTGAGTTTTTCTCCGTTTTATAAAAGTAATTTGGATATTGATTTTCATTGCGTCCAGGCGTGAATATATTAAGTGTACCAGAGAAATGCAATGATTGGAAGAAATCTTTTTCTGATAGTGTGCTTAATTTTGTTGTAAAGAGGTATGAATACACTGATGTTTAGTTTTTGACGTGACCGCCCGCGCGCGTTTGACGGACCCGCCGCCTAGCTACGTCAGCCGGGCGTTACCGCCCTCGGCCGGAGAGGAAGGCGACCGTTGCGGGCCGGCCAGGGCTGTCCGCGCGCGGCCGTCACGCCCGAGCAAGCGGGTAGGGACTCGCCACCGCCCCTACTCCGCAGCTAGTCGGCGGGCCGCTAGCCCCAGCGGGCTATAAGAGGGCTCCGGCCCGACGCCAAGACAGACATCAGAATGAATGACTTAGGGCCACCCTCTGCGTCCCTAAGAACACTTTAATTCAAAATTTGCATCGCGACGTTTCAATGCCACTGCTAAAAGAACATTTCAGAAACATTATTTCTAAATTTTTCAGAAAAACCGCTGACTCGGAAAATACTCATTTCCGAGGTCGCTTCATACGAACCCGATCAACGGGCGAAGTATAAGCGACCGAAACAATTCCTGGAGTAAGAGAAATCTGAAACAGCGAAATGAGACTTGAAATATAGCTTTGAATTTTAGTACACGCAATGCGCGCGCCGGTTGGCTAATATCTTTTTGATCTGTTTTTTCTCTTTCATGTTGCAGGATTGGCCATAGATGCCCGTAAGGGTAGGAATGGCTGCACCGCAGTGGCGTGAACGTACATTGCACCTTACGTGCGTTCACAAAACTGCACAAGTATGCTCACTCCAAGACAGACAGCGAGCGACGGTGTTAGCGACTGTGTTCTGGCGAGTGGTTTGCGGTGTGAAGAGTGGTGATCGGCTACGACGACGACCTGTGCTACGGAAGAGGAACTCTCTGGTGAATATTCAACGACTCGGCTGCTTATGGAACTTCTTCTGGACTACGGTGAAACGGCTTCGCATTTGGCACACTCTACGGATGATACGGAATTTTGGCTATTGTACCTGGTTATTGAATAAAAATCGTTTTATGAAGTTTTGCCTTTGATTGGATACTACAGTTTTAGTAAATTAAGCATGATTATTTATATTTGCAAGTTGCGCGAGCGACAGTGCGAGCGAAAACATATTATGAGTGATGTGTTGAAACATACTATATTGATTGTTATGCTGAAACTGTGGTGGACGAATGAATTTTTCTAAGGAAGTGTATTATTATAGTGGAGAGTGAAAGTGTACCTTTGGGTGGTGAAGGAATGATTATTTAAATTGAAGAAATATCGGCAAGAAGTATAGTTGAAGTAAAACAGTCATGATAATCGGGTAGTTGGAGGAATTGAATGTGTGTCAACGCTGGTTTTCAAGGTTGTTGAATACAGAACAAACGTATTTCTTTAGAAAATAGAAAAACCTTTGGTCAAGCCGGGATCCACTACGATCTCGGATTTTTAGAAAGATTATTATTGTCTAAGAGTTTAATGGTTCCATTTCGTCAGTCACTATTTATCAATGACCCTAAAACGCATACTCGAATCAATTAAAATTAATAATATTTATACGTCAATTACCACGGCAAGAACAATTTCAAACTTTCCTTTATAAATACGTATAAAGAAAAAACGTGAAAAAGACTAAGTTTTACAATGTAGCAAGTAATTGAAAGTATTGAAATAATATATAAAATTTCACAAAAAGAATATACGTTGGTACATGTACTTTATTTTGTTTGGTTTGGATTTTTTATTAATTTCAGTTACAAAGCGAATACAGTTTGGGGTCGGGAACCCCAACAAGAAAAAAATATAAATAATTTTTTAGTGAGAAAGTGTTTTAGTGAGTTCGGAAGGTGGGTATTACCAGAAAGGAGATATGCAGAGAGGTGCGGGGCAGGGCGGTAGAGATACAATAGAATAGAATAAGCTCCGTCACAGGACGGGAATAGATGGAATTCCTCTTCTTGTGTAAATTATTGTGATAAGTATCCCAGTCACGCAGGGTACTTGACTACCCCCACCCTAAATATCTAAGTAGTTAAATAGTGAATAATGGTACCAACAAAGAGTTTGCAACATTTGGAAAATATAAATTTTTGTTCCCGATTAATATAGAACGTATTTGCATCGGCAAGCGAACTACAGATTTGATTT
This sequence comes from Teleogryllus occipitalis, assembly GCA_011170035.1. Lineage (NCBI taxonomy): Eukaryota > Metazoa > Arthropoda > Insecta > Orthoptera > Gryllidae > Teleogryllus > Teleogryllus occipitalis. The sequence continues at coordinate 3,417 of BLKR01010140.1, forward strand.
TGTAGTATTGCTAACAAAATAGCTTTCCCCAGCCTTATTTCTACTAAAACTAGGAACACTAATAGTGGTTAACACCACCTACTTTCTAGCATTCTTTGTAAGGGTTACATTATATAAAAGTTTTTCCAAACCGTAAAAAAATGTTGTACACGCTGGAATTTGACATCGATTACGTGTAGCAAGCTTCGGTCGAAACCATTACACCCACCACTTCAATTGAAACAACCCTCTCGAGACTTTAAAACAAAAGTTGAACGGATTTTCGAATTCAAAAGGTTTTCGAATTTAAACTAGAGGTGCTACAGAATGGCACAGACTTTCCCGTTATAATTTCCTTGGTGGCATTAAGGTCCTCCATTATATCAAATTTCAAATGGAATATCAAATATCATAAAAATCTTTTGAAGAGTATAGGGGCTAGTTTTAGTCAGAGACAGATGGACGGACAGACGAACAGATAGAAAGAGAGACATTTTGCCCAAAAACCCATTTTTCGGTTTCAGGGTCTACCAAAACGTAGATTTTGACTACATAACATATTAGAGAAAGTAATGTGTCATTTGAATAAATAAATTATTTTGAATGCTACAACTTCTTATTCGCATCACGAGGAAAGATATATCGTAAAGCAAAATATATTTCCTCTGTTCATACCATATCTCGCGTTCTTTTCTCTTTTACTCTTCATCGACTTCCGTTTTTACCTATTTTCTCCTTTCCGTCGTCAAGACAACCTCCTCTCGCTTCGTCTCTGACCTTGGCAGCTCGTGTCACGCGCTCACGCTCGCTCGTGGGTGCCTCCCACGCTTGAAGTCCCCGCCCACACATCGTTGGGACGCATAACTCATACGTAAGAGAATGTCTGCTTCAGCAAGTGACGTAATGTAGCCTGCTCATGGTTAACTTTTGTTCTCCTTCTGTTTCTTCGTTCTCGTGGGTCTTGTCCTTCCCACTCTCAAATAAGAGTTCTACGAGAGATCTCAGGATGAAAGATATCGTATTTTACAAGTTTTACATAGTGATAACTAATTACGGTTTCACGACAATTTTTAATCAAGAAGATCGGAAATAGAATCGAAACATTTGTAAAATAATGTAAAAATTATTTTAAGGAAAGCATAGAGTAGAAAGAATAGTCTTATCAGAGTACACTGAATAAGCAATATCTCGTGAGAGATAAATAAGCAATAAATTGTATTTTCCGAGACAGTATTCATTCTATAAGAATTTTTTATCAGGATGTGATTTGAAAGAGACAGTGGAGATGTAGTCATAAATGAAACATTAGATGTAACCGAAGTCGAACAAGATGCGAGGCGACACAGCGGAACCAACAAATACTAAGAGAAGGAAAACAGAAACTAGTGATGCTACAATTGATTAATTAATTAGTGATTCCGGGCGCTTTAACTACTAACCAGACCCAGTCACCAGACGAGACTTGCTCCCGACATGTGAGTTCCGAACATTATTGTTGGTTTACGGCGGTATATGTGTATACATATATATATATATATATATATATATATATATATATATATATATATATATATATATATATATGTTACTTGGACTGTAGCGTTGTGATGAGTAAAGACGACAGGATTCTCAAATAAGTACATTTAATTTGTACATAATATACAAGGATAGCTTAATATGTACAGAGCATATATCATCCGCGTGTCGTATGCGGGAAACAGATGATTCTAATAACAACTTTTATGGGTTGATATGCACCATAGTTATCTGTTGTCATGGTCGTCAGGCGGGACCGTCTCTCATAAAGACATGAGAGTCTACGACGTTACAGGACCTAGGCTAGTTCTAGCTCATCTCTATACAGTATTATTCATATCTGGCCTAGCGAGATATGTAGAAGTTCATAAAATTGTCAATAGTGGTAGAATTTGTTTATATGGGAGTTCAGCTGCAGTAGAAGTTACTAAAAAACACCTGTTAAATGTACATATTATTTTTTAGTTTCTCTTAATTATAGATCAAAAATATACAAAATGACATTTGAAATGAAAGCAATTCCTGAGTCTGTATTGTTGTAACGAGCAGAACAACGTATTTGAAATAAACCCCATCCTTACCTCTAAATGGGAAAAAGACAACCACTTCAATGTGATGATGCGTTGTACCTTGGATCTTTCAAACGTGTTGTACCTACAGAAAAAAATGCCACGAAGTGTAATCTGTGTGTGAAAACCTGTAACCAACCAGGACATTGAAAAAGCCATAGCTATGACATTAAAAAAACATATTATAATATATGTGATATATTATTATTATTATTATTATTATTATTATTATTATTATTATTATTATTATTATTAACATACCTATGTTGTACTTCGTGGCTAATTACACTATTTTTAGGTTTGAAAATAAATCCTTGATGTTGGAAGACAACATGCTTGAAAAAAATGTGTGGTGTATACAACTCTAAGAGTATCCAGAAAAAATATTTCTGTCATTTTGTGTCCCAGAACAGCAAATTTAAAAATACAAACGTCAAAACGGGACCGAGGTACAACTCCCCTAATGCGAGAAAATAATGTTTGATCAAATAATATAACTGACCTTTAATGCATTTGTGACCTGTAATTTGCTTTATATCATTGAATCGACATAGCTCAATGACTTTGACACCGTTCGTTTCCAAAAGTCAGTCCGTCTTGGTTAGCCCTCCTTGGTTAGTCCGCCTTGGTTAGCCGGCCTTGGTTAGCCCACCTTGGTTAGCCCGCCTGCAACTTGGCGTCAATGTGATTCCCTTTACGCTGTTCGGACAGGAATTTTTAGTAAGAATGTAAAAAAAGATGGAAATACGATTGCAGAGAGTGAGATCCGGAATGTAGGGTAAATTGTCAAAATATTCCTGAAGTCATTCGGACAGTTTTCTCCAAAATTGATAAGCCGCTTTCGATCCGGTCTATCTCCAAGTCTCGCGAATATGAAACATATGATTTTTGGAGTACTCCACGTGAAACATTAACATTTCGAAACTTTCACAAAAAAATGCGCCAAATCTTTGTATTAAACGTTTTTTTATGATATAGCAAAGAACTCTTAAAAAAGGCAAGATCTCATTTTCATTGAACAATAAAAGTTCTAATTATTTCGGCGTCATCTTTGGAGCACAATATTGAATATAGAGATTATTATGTATTTTCGTACATCCTAAAAATTGAATGGATCTCTGTCCAGTATTAAGCAAATTACTTTCCGTAACCCAGCGTGTAGTAAGAATTCTCATTTGGAGGCTTCTTGATACCAAAAAATTGGTTTACGGCCAAACGTCTGTCCGACCGTGAACACGGCTAGCGGCCAAACCAAAGGCAGTACTTTCGCCAAAATTAATATTCCCGGATCGATCTCGTTAATGCTTGAATGTGTTACGGATATTTCGATTTTAGAGTGAACATGAACTTTCAAACACATTTTCAACATCTTCTCAACAGCCTCAAACTTTTGTTGTATTTTTCTCGAATAGAACAAAAAACGCTTATAAAATTCATTTTCTTTGAAATCTCTGAAATTTCAAAAAGTTTAGAAATACAATTTTCTTGTGTATTCCTACAACTACAATACTAAAGAAAATGATTTTCCTCAATACAATATATTCTTCAAAGTTAGATCTTTATGTTAGGCAATGTAGTACAAAGTTTCTAAAATCTGAATATTAAAAATACAATTTTCTGAAAAATGACTCCAATTTTATTTCTCCAATAGAGTAAAGTATGCTTATAAAAATGTCGCAGTTCCAGTTTTCGGTGAACTCTGTATTTTTTAAAATGCAAATAATTATCATTGCAAAACTACAATATTCATGATAGAGATTTTTACTTTTTCGCCTTTACTTCGTAAGAAGAGAAAGTTGTCAAGCTATTGCAATATGAGGAAATCAGGTTTAAATGAAAATAGGTAATTATTTTAAAAATACACTATATCAGTGTTTTTGGTAGAAACTTGATTTATTTTCTAAATAAATTAATTAACATTACAATAAATTAAACCCGAGACGGGGTGAGGCGCCTGACTCAGTGGTGGTCGTGATGGTGATGGGGCGGGGTGGGGCGGTGCTTGTGCGGGCGCGGGTGGGGGTGGGGATGGGGGTGAGGATGAGTATGTTCGTGGGAGGATGTTTCGGGTTCGGAGTCATGGTGTGGGTGGGAGTGAGTATGCTCGTGGGAAGACGTTTCGGGTTCGGAGTGATGGTGTGGGTGGGGGTGAGTATGTTCGTGGGAAGGTGTTTCGGGTTCGGAGTCATGGTGTGGGTGGGAGTGAGTATGCTCGTGGGAAGACGTTTCGGGTTCGGAGTGATGGTGTGGGTGGGAGTGAGTATGTTCGTGGGAGGATGTTTCGGGTTCGGAGTGATGATGTGGGTGGGAGTGAGTATGTTCGTGGGAAAATGTTTCAGGTTTGGCGTGATGGTGTGGGTGGGAGTGAGTATGTTCGTGCGGGTGGGAAGTTGTTTCCGGGTGCGGGTGAGAATGTTCATGGGCATGATGGTGTTCGGGCGTTTCCGGGTGCGGCTGGCGGTGTGGGCGGGGGTGCGGGTGCGGGTGGTCGTGGGGGAAGCCCGTATATTCCACCTCGTGGCCGTCCAGCAGTTCGGGCACGTAGTAGAAGTCTTCGTCGTCGTCATCCTCGTCGCAGTCCTCGCCGTGGTGCGAGTGGTGCGGGTGGTGCGGCTCGGGCGTGGTGGTGGGCAGGTGGTGCAGGGCGGTCTTCGCGTGGTGCGCTTGCACGTGGTGGTGGCTGGCGTGCGCTGGGCCGTGGGCGTGGTGGGTGGTTGCGAGGCTGCTGGTGTGGTGCTCGGGGGCGTGGGTGGTAGCGTGGTGTTCTGCTGTGTGTTTGTCGCCGTGCTGCACCGTGGCGTGGTGGGCGCTGTCGTGGTCGCTGTGTGGTTTCGTGTGCACGGCCACAGAGTCGGTGGTGGCGTGGTGGTCTGCTGTGTGTTTGTCGCCGTGCTGCACCGTGGCATGGTGGGCGCTGTCGTGGTCGCTGTGTGGTTTCGTGTGCACGGCCACAGAGTCGGTGGTGGCGTGGTGGTCTGCGCTGTGTTTGTCGCCGTGCTGTACTGTGGCGTGATGGGCGTGGTGGGCGCTGTCGTGGTCGCTGTGTGGTTTCTTGTGCACGGACACGGAGTGGGCGGTGGTGTGTTCGGGATGTTCCACCGCGTGACCGCTGGAGTGGTGGGTTGCGTGATGTTCGTCACTGGTGGGGTGTGCCGTGGTAGCGGCAGTTGTGGTGGTGTGCTTATCGTGATGGTTCTCCGTATGACTGGAACCGAGAGTGCTGTCAAGGAAAAAAATTCTTTAGTTCTCCAGTAATTAAATTCTGGTCACGATCACTAATAACAAAATGCATATTTTCATTACAATCAAGCAATATAGAGCTGTAAAGCAAATCGACGTAAAATAGATTCCATGTGCTGTGTATATTGGTAAGCTTATTATAATCATTTCCATAATATATTTTTCGGAAATATTGAAGACCAGGGATCAGATTGTTTTGCTTGAGCATTATCAATCTTGCTTAATGGTGGATGCTTCCTCACACAAATGTTGGTGGTTCACAAAGGAATGACGCGCTGGGAGAAGCCAAATGCTAAGATTAATATAAAACGAGTTTCTAAGTTTCATAATTACACTCTACCTACACATTTTATGAGCTGAATTTTCTTTGAAACATTCCCTTTCCCGTAACATAGTGAACATAATCACCTATAAGTACTTAAACTCACCATTAAAGAACTTGAGTATTCACTGATTCGTACTGCCATCTCGACTCTTATTGGTTGATTAACATTAATGAAATACCCGCCGCGCAAAACCTCACCTGCCCAGTTCACAACAGACTTCATTTACATTTACTGCAAGACCATTGTTATGCAATTGTGCGTCACGAGAGAAAATATGAATGACATAAATGTGCATATTAAATTACACCGATAAACAAACAGCGAGAAGTTCTTGGTTGTAGCGCAAAGTGCCACAACCGTCACTGCATTATAATACTTCACATGCAACACAAAGTGTTAATAATACTTAAATGAAATCATGTGTTCCCTTTAGGAGTATTATTTTTGTAGCTTTATTAATTCGTACATTTCTGGCACACAGAGTTCCAGGACTAGGATAGTGATTAGATATGTAAATGGATTACGTCCAAAATAAAAATTCTGTAGTAACACCATGCCACTCTCTTAAATGACAATTAATAATAATAATAATAATAATAATAATAATAATAATAATAATCACAATATCAATAATATAATATTATTGTTTAATTTATATATATATATATAATATGTTTATATATATTTTTTGAATATACTTAATTTATATATATTTATATGTATAATATGTATTATATCGAGTCCTGCATAGGCCTCGTCGTATTTGTGATTGTTCCTCCACCCCCTCATTATCATTCTAGCACCAATCCAATGATTTGACGATGCAGAATGTATATTAAAAAGCATAAATTATGAAAGGATGTCTTTTGCAAAAGCAGACTCTTCGTTAAAAAAATCCGTAAAACAATTGTTTATTTCAAAATGCATTTGAAAATTAAATAAAAAATAAATATCGTTAATAATTTAACAGTTTGAAGTATGAATATATTAGTAATTTTTGTTATAGATATTTTTCACAAAATTTAATAATATCTTTAATAATAAAGTCCGCACTTGGAAAAAAGGTTGAATACTTTTCCCGTTTTCTAAATCGTTCCCTGCAACTTTCCATGCGTTTATTATCATTAATTTAAACTAGCTGAACTCTTGGGATCATAATGCCAAAAGAAAGGAGTTTAGAAAATTCGGAAAGGTTCAGTACAACATATCCCCAACGGAAAATGGAAAACCGAAACGTCTGAAACATTGTTTCACGACATGAAACAATGTTCGTTTGTTCTCGAAAACTAATCAAATGAGGGAAGTTTACGAATTCTGGAACAATACCATAACTATTCATCACGAATACAGAGTTGAGCACGTTTCTGAAAATGTAATTGAAATGCTTTATATCTATCAAGCTTTGTACATGTTTGTTGTAGAGAACTGTGGCAAAAAATTCTTCTAGCCACTTTAACTTAAAACGTAATGCATCACAAATTTACTTACTTATTTATTTTTTCTTATTTATTTACTTATTTATTTTACGTCAAAAAAAGTTAAAAACTGCGTATGACGTGCTATGGGGAAAAGTGAATTGTGTGCACATTTTCAAAATTCTGTGATCCCTACACTAAGTCATATACTACTTAAATTTTGAATTTTTGAAAGGGAGAAAAAAAACTCCCATGTAATAAAATCTATTTTCAAGGATAAACAAGCAATAAATTTTGAATTTTGAAAGGGAGAAAAAAAACCAAAAAAACTCCCATGTAAAAAAATCTATTTTCAAGGGTAAATAAGCAATAAATTTTGAATTTTGCAAGGGAGAAAAAAACAACAAAAAAAACTCCCATGTAATAAAATCTATTTTCAAAGATAAATAAGCAATAAATTTTCGCTCTTATTACTTCCTGCCGCGACAACATGGAAACGATAATTTGAATAATTGTATTTCCCACTGAATTCTAGAAGACGTGCACAGAAAATGAAGTTACATTTATGTCCAGAAGCAAAACAAGGGGCCATCTCAGCATTTGCTCGGATCAGGGAAACTGGACGAAAAACTTGATCGAGATGGGGGTCATTGACCCGGAAGCTGTTGTTATATTGTTATAAACACTGAAAACGTTTTGTGAAGGGACACCTATTTCAAACGATTACTGGCCATTTCGTCTAAATACATTCACTAATAATCATCCTTAATCTCACTTAATCTTGAAACCTAAAAAAGAAGCAATCTTCGCTTCGTTAATTACAACTTAGCACTCATCCATGTTTCTTCCCTGTAAACGGCGAAACTTCGAATGCATCAATAGATTTCAAGCCACACAACCAAACGACATAATGAACAAATACAACACGGACAAACGACGGTAGGTAAGTGTTCATTCTATTAATTTCAATATATTACCAAAATTCAGTTACATCCATAAGCCGATTCAGGCACAATAAGATAATAAATTCAGATACAATAAGTCTACTAATAACAGCTAACGATAAAACATTTGGAGCCCACTTCCTTTCATTTAAAGTAAAAATCTCGAAATTCTATTGAATAAAATCCCGAACTTCTTTCTAAACAAATATTTAATATTTGAATATAATTCTTTTGCAAATTTCAAATTGACACAGGTGTTAAGGAAAATCGAAACTATATCATACTTATAAGTGCATTTTCTCCTATTCCAACAAACATTTTAAAGAACAATATTCAGCCATTTTCCACAAAATTTTGAAATTGACATAGGAGCTTCATGTAGAGTACACCTGCCAAAATTAAAATATGTTAATGATCTCAGGATCGGCGTAACTACATCATATCCCTGTCGTATTTACCAAGTTTCAGCTCAAGAGCATTTAATCTGAGTGAGTTATGCCTGACCCATTCTTCTATCCTACGAGTATCCAAGCAGATATTCCGATTTTCCGATACAAAACTGCGTGTGTTTTTTCTCCCCCTACACTCATATTTACCATCCTTGGAACGGCACTTCTATATCTTAATTACAATGTGTGTACAAAGTTACAGCTCAAAAAAATCTTACACACAGATTTTACAACGGATAATTCGAGACTGTATGGTTGAGGTGATACCAATACTTTTTCTCTTTTTCTATACGTAAGGAGGAATATTTTAAAAATATTTTTGGTTTAATGCTTACCAATACAATCTGTCTTAAAATGTTCAAAACTATGCAGAAAAAAATATTGCAGCAGAATCGGCGTTCGGGAGTTAAGAACCCGTCCTCTGGAGCCAAACTTTGCAATAATTATTTTAAGAAGTGTTCATATTTTTAACCCCTTGATGATGATGAATATTATTATTATTATTATTATTATTATTATTATTATTATTATTATTATTATATTACCATTCTACGAGCTTTCTTTCAACAAGATGTAAGTGGGTTCCACGTGAAGTTTCAATTCTTCATTGTGAAAAAGAAGTTTAAGTGAAACTTAAGACAATCCATATTCGAAAAGTGTTATTCTATTTCCAATCACTCTTTAGAAACCAAAAGCATGGCACCATTCTAGACAGATATTCGAGTTGTTCCAGGCTCCTGCTAAATTGCCCCTGAGAAGCCAGGTGGAGAATCCAAGCAGCCGGCTGCTTTATCAGTTGTTTTCCATGGTTTCTCCTATCAACACCAGGCGAATGCCATAGCAGTACCCGAACAAACGGGCCAAGGACCGCGCGCGATCTTTCCTCTCTTCCTTGTCCTAACCTCACCCCTTACACACACCTACACTTACATACACTGCACATGTCGGGAGTTTAAAGCTTGTCCCGGCTGGGGCGGTGCCCCGCTGGTAGGAGATACCAACCCTGCAGGTCGACAGGTATGTGGATGTCGGTTCTCGCTCTCCAGCGGGGGAAGTTCACCGCTACCTCCCTCGATTAAATCGTGCACTACACTTTGATTGAGCTTGGCGGTCGCCGGGCTGGAGGCACTTACGCGTGGGCGAGGGCGTGGGCGGGGGCGAGCTCGACGCCGATGGGCCTGGCCTCGAAGAGCACGGCGTGCACCACCTCGTCCAGCGTGTCGTGGGCGGGGCCGGGGCCGTGGGCGGGGGGCGGCGGCGGCGGCGGCAGCGGCGCGCAGGGGGCCGCCTCCTGGTGGTGGTCGTGGTGCGCGGGCGGCGCCGGCGGCGCTGGCGGCGGCGGCGGCGGCGGGTGGGCGTGGTCGTGGGTGGGCGGGGGCGGGTGGCCAGTGGGCAGCCCCACGGCCAAGCCCAACAGCGCCACGATCACGGCCACCTGTACCAAACAGCATCCCCTTCAGTGATGGCAAATTTCGATACATTACTAAAGGGTTTTCGATGAAAACATCGATAAGAAAATATCGATTTTAAAACACCTATGTTTTAATTATAGACTAATAAACACGCCATTTTCTCATCCATTTTTAATTATAGTACGTAAAAGGGATGTATTTTAGAGTTTCCTTTCCAACATGTTAGTATTATGTAAAAATTATTATCGACTGTAAAGAATAAAATTAACAATAAAAAACATCGTGTTTCGCTATCGATTTCGTGTTTCACTATCGATTCAGACAATGACACGCCTGGCTATAACATACATTCATAACACGAGCAGCTCCCAAACTTCCTCTGTTGCACTGGCGAAATGTGCAGCGTGATAAAGAGGATGGCGCAAAACAACGATATTGCTGTGGATTGCTGCAACTCTACAACGTGCTTAAATCCTTTTATTTAAAAAAAAATAAAAATTCAAAAAGAATCGCTGTTTTTGCAACAAAATATGGATGTGAAGAAAACATCGAAAGCAAAATATCGATGTTTCTGGTGGAAAACATCGATGTTTTAAAAACATTGTAATTATAAATTAACTGTTCAAATTGGATCTCACGCAATCTTTTGTGCAGAATGTGTTTCCAAATTCTCCATAAAAATTTCCAAAGGTAACTAGTAATTAAAAATTAACTGTTTAAATTGGATCTCACATATCCTTCCACAGAGACTGTGTTTCCAAATTTAAAGAGGTTTAATATGTTTACAATAAATGATCTTGACTGTCCAGGTGACGCCGCGACGAAGGCTGGACACCTTGGCTTCACGGACACCTTGGATTGGCGTCCCCTGGACAGCCAAGATCATTCACATGACTCAGGCCGCGGAAGCCTACGACTACATGTTTACAATAAGTATTAATTTCCAAATGTAAAAAGCATTTATATTAGATTTATATATCTGTGTCAACATTAAGAAATACGCATAATTTTCTCTTTACGTAGGCCTTCGAGCTGTGGAATATTGCGTGTCAAATCAAATCAAATCAAATCAAAATAAAATAATACAAAAATTATTGAAATAAATTTAATACAAAGATCTATGTCTTAAATGAAATGTAGCACAGTTTCTTACGCACTTCCTATTGAAAAAATTCAATTCCTGAATTCGCTTATAATTTTGATCTACCTTTTGACTTCTTCAGTACTTGAAGATCTTTCTCTACACCAATATTGACAATGAATAAAATTTAAAGACATGATAGAAATAATAAAGGAATATTTCTCTTCTCCCCCTTGAATGAAACGCATCCATTAATTGATATTACGTAAGCGTACGGGAACGTTTTGTATTTAAACATAATATGGTGAAGTCTGAAGATACGATTGAAATAATAAAATAGTTTATCTCGCCACCACCTTGAACGAAATGGAACTACTACCGATATTCATTAGTTTATATTACTATAATTATGAAACATATCAAATGACATGCATAGGTTTACATGTCCAAACTAAAATATTCGTGTTATTCAATTTGTTCCCTTAGTCTGATACTCAAACTACAGTTATTCTTCCTATCATTATCAAATTGAAACTCATATGAAATAAATTTGGTCAAAAAATATTCCTTATTTTCAAAACTACACGGCTCTAATAAAAAGGATGCAATCACGAAATTTTCTTTAAAGTATGTTTGTCGAAATTAATGATTTCGTTGAAGATATCTCAATGTGTTGTATTATTTGAAAAAACTGGTCACTTTTATTCTAATAATTTAATTTATTCCTGAATAATTGCCATATAAATTCGCTAAGATTTAAAGGGATGATACAAGAAAAAGATGATTTTAGAAAAAAAAAGAAAAATGTTTAGCATGAAGAAAATGAATCAATCAGAGCATTGGCTTTAGACACAGTTGTTTTTTTAAATGATGGTGACCTTAAGTTTATACGATAGTGTTAACTTTAAAAATATCATTTGTAATCTAACATCCTATTCACACAATTCGGGAAAGCTGTTTGGTGCGTAGTTCTTACGATTTGACAATGGAACTCCTGATTACAAGAGGTAGATATTAGGTTGCAATATCACGTTTTTGTTAGTGTCGTACAAAACCTATTAATTAGGAATATTAACAGTTACTACACATCGAGTGAAAACCACTGTGACAATAATATTGCTAGATTTATGAACTAAATTCATCGTTGGGCTTTCCTAAAACGTTTTGTTATAAATATTCTGTTATAATGCACATAGAAATAACTTCTAAACAAAAAATACAAATTGAAAGAGAAATACGAAGTCTACATAAACTAAAAATATGAGAAAAACGAAGTGAGGCGAACTGAACTATTAACTAGCATGCAATAGCAACGGAAGTTGGTGTCCAGAAGAATCACTCACCCCCGGAATGGTTCTCATGGCGATGCGAGGAAGGCGAGCGACCTGTGAGTGCGTCGCCTGCAGTTGGGGGCGGCTTTATACGCGGGCGCCCTTTCCCCAGGGGCGGACGAACAGTTAAGCAACGGTAGCCGCCCCAGCACGGGGGAATTCCTGGCTGCCGCGCGGGGAATTTGCTCCTGGCGCGGCCGGACGCCCTAACCCGCTCGGGACGTTCCACATCGAGGTGTTTCTTGCGAGAAGAGCGCCAGTCCAATAATATGTATTTTCGTTTTTACTTACTCGTACACGTACGTATAGTATAAAGAATGTTCTATTATGCTGCGGAAATTGGTTTCGATATTTCAACTGAAATACATGTTTTGGGGTTCCCTGATGCCGAAAAAATTGTTTGCTTTTTTTTTTTCGAAATCTCCATCTGTCCATCTGGCTGTCCGTCTGACTGTCCGTCTGGCTATCCGTCTGGTTGTTCGACTGTCTGTCCGTCTGTGAACACTACTAGCGCCAAAACCATACGTAGTATTTTTTCCAATATGGATATTCTCCGGTTGTTTTTCGACAACAGGCGCTGCGATTTAGAAACTCTTTCTTCAAAATTTGGTTGTACTACACATGAAGCCCCCAAAGCATTTTCAATTTTTTCTCAAAAACGGCTCCAATTTTTTTCTTTAACTTTCTTGTAATAGAGTAAAATACCCTTATAAAGGTGGCATAGGTCCGATTATCAGGATTAACTTTGAATTTTCGGAAATTGTAAAAGTATGCATTTTTCGGCAACTTCTTACTACGATATTGAAGATAGAAAATTTTCCTTCAAATGAAATTTGTTGTTCATAAATAGTTCTTTCATTAAGGTTATGTAGATTGTTTTGAAACATTTTAGTGATTTTCGTGCAATAGTGCGTGCAATATGCTCAAAAGCGGCTCCAACATTTTTCTTTACATTTTTGGTATGGTTAGTGCCAAACGAACCCTATACGATGACATAAACACCACATTCTTTTACACCGCACTCTATTCTTTTGTTTTTTCAAAAATTACAAAAGAGGATTCATTCTGACTTGTCTCCCTCGTCGGTAATATTTGCATTAGATGCGATTTCTTCACATTATTCTACTTATGAATACATGTGCTTTAAATAATGTTTTATAAAGTTTCTCGAACACTCAACAGTTTTCTGTCAAAATGCGCCCAAAATTCCGCATTTTCAGAAACGCTCAAACGTCATTTTCTATAAAATGGTTTCAAATTTTTTCTTAAAACTTTTCCAAGGATAGTGCTAATTGCACTGTTTAATATGACGTATAGTTCATTTTGGTGTTATGTTGTGTTTTTTAAATTGCACAAATGTAATATTTTTTAAATATCTCTCACGCCGTTAATATGCACATTTCCTTCGATTTGTATACATTTTTGACTTTGTAAGTGAATGTTCCTTAAATGACTTCAATTGAAGTTTTTCGAAAACTCAATAGATTCCTGTGAAAAAGAGCTTCAAATTTCGAATTTACAGTAACGCTTAGACGCAATTGTCTTCAAAATGGCTCTAATTTTTCAATGAAAATTGCCATTTAGGCCAAGGTTTTACTCTTCTATAAGATTCTTGAATAAATATTTCGGTTCTACTATTAAGGAACCGAGAAGTTGAGAAAATTTCAAAAAAATGTACTTTGGGCGGCGATAGAGGGAAGCTGGCATGAGAATGGGGCAAAACCGTAAAGCCAGTCCACACCAAGGAAATTAGAAAAATTTACTACGAGAAAGTCTGTGCTATTCTGTAGCATCACTAGTTTACATGTATGGCGTGTGCACATCTATACTCATTAGGTGGCCTTAGTATTTTTGTTTGCCTGTTTGTTTATTTATTGTCTTATCAACATCGATGGTCCTTAGCGACAATTCCATTTAACATTTGGCTACAGGAGAAGTCATGGACAAATAACATAATTACAAAAATACTAATAGTTTTGACTCTTACATTAATAGCAATATTTAGTGGTTCAAGACATGGAATAAGCGATAATAAGTAGGCCACAATGAGGAAAATTTATACAGTTACAATTCATACATGATACGCGTAGAAACACAGAAACTTTATATTCAAGATGTGTAGATGCATGATTATATATCATTAATGATTTTACATTCTTTACAAAATTGTTTTAATGTGACGCCTCAGCTATATTGTTTTGTTTGATGTCTACCATGCAGTGATTCATAGGGGGCGGATTTCAAAGAAGTGTCATTCTTTTCTTTTCATTTTTGAATGTCGTTTAGTTTACAAATTCATTTTATGTTATGACAAAAGGAAATGGCCCACTTTTATAGGTAATTATTTTGCTTTTTTTGTCAATTTCGACTAAGTCGTTTTTTACTTTTTTCGTCATTTTTAAAGCATCTTTTACTGATTTCATCAATTTTAATGTCATTTTAAATAGCACTTGCTTCAAATAATATTTACGAGGTGCAACAAATGTTCTACACAGAATTACTCAGTAGCCTATTCTATTTGTTCGCTCAGAAATTGTTTTGATAGCCGTTGTGAGTGCGTAATTCTTGTGATATCAGCGCCATTGCCGGTTCGGCCGATTTCGGAATAACTAAGGACAGAGATTTCCTGGCAAAAAACAGTCCAAACCACACGTTTGCAAGCTATCACTCCAATGAATGGAAGAAACCTCGATTACATTACTGCAGAGAAATCCCAAAATGCGTGAAGTGCGGTGAAGAGCACTTCACAGAAGTAAGAAGGATAGAAACACACCAATAATATGCGCTTTATGTTCTGAAAATCATCCAGCCAACTACAAAGGAAACACAGAATACAAGAAATACATAAAAAGTATAAATCAACAGAGAAAATCCACAGATTCAGTTCCTGAAGAGAAGCAAATAGTCCCAAGTGGTTCAGACTTTCCTCCCCTTTCCATTCACTCCATTCAAAATAACAACTCTCCCCATCTTAATTCACCACCAGCAAAAAAACACGAGCAAATTCATGGAAATACAACTCATTATCAAAATTCTCAATCAGCATGGAATTCAAGAAACTATTCTAACTACTGCACTACAAACGACCAAGAAGACCTCAGTCAAGTGATTGACAAAGCTTTCCAACGCTTCGAAAAATCTTGAAACAGCAATCCGAGCAAATAAAAACCCTCCTTAATTTAATTACTACAGTAATATCCAAAATTCATTAAAATGACATTAAAAGAAGAGCAAAAATATGGTTTGCTTGTGCATGCCACAACGAGAGGAGAGCAGTACTTGAAATACTAAAGATTATTATAAACATTAAGAACTTATCCATCAGAACTGCAATGCGTCAATTCTACGCGAAAATTCTCCCGATAATGACTTTCGAAATTGAACAATATGGCCGCACTTGAAGAAAGAGGATCTATACAGATCGAAGCAATGAAGGCCACATATCTGAAACTAGAGGTGCCACAGAATGGCAGACTTTCTCTAGTATAGTTTTCTAATTTCCTTGGTGTGGTCTGGTTTTAAGGTTTCGCTCCATTCTCTGGCCAGCTGCCATCTATCGTCACCTAAAGTTCATTTTTTTCACATTTTCTCAACTTTTTGCTTGAATAGTAATACAACTGAAGTATTACTTCAAGAATATTAAAGAAGAGTAAAAATGCATCCTAAATAGAATTTTTCATTGAAAATTGTCGAGCCATTGTTGAGAAAAAGGCGTTTGAGCGCTTCTGAAAATGCGGAATTTTGAGCTCATTTTCACAGAAAATGGTTGAGATTTCGAGAAACTTTATTTGACATTATGTAAAGCACATGGACTCATAAATATTTTAATATGAAGAAATTGCCTTTAATGTAAATATTACCGACGTGAGAGACAAGTCAAAAAAATTTCATATTTAAAATTTTTGAAAAAAAAGAATAGAGCAATAAGGCGTTTATGTCATGGTATAGGGTTCGTTTGGCACTAATCCTACCAAAAATTTAAAGAAAAAATTTGGGACCGTTTTTGAGAAAATATTGTTTTCGTAATTGTTTAAAATTGCAAATAATGCATGCACTATTGCACGAAAACTACAAAAATTTCCGAAACAATGCACATGACCTTATTGAAAGAACTATTTATGCACAATGAATTTCATTTGAAGGAAAATTCTGTCTTCAATTTTGTAGTTGTAGAAAGAAACCGAAAATAATCAAACTTTTGTAATTATCGAAAATTTAGAGTTAACGGTGAAAATCGGACATATGCCAGCTTTATAAATGTATTATACGCTATTCTTACAAGAAATTTAAAGAAAAAATTGTAGCCGTTTTTGAAAAAAAATTGAAAATGTCCGGGGGGCTTCATGTAAAGAATGTTTCTCAAAATTTCAAAGCTTCAACTAGAGCCAGATCGACTGAGGATTCTTCAATTCGGAAAAGATCGTACTTGCGGATTAGGAGCTAGTAGTGTTCAC
The DNA here is from genome assembly GCA_011170035.1 of Teleogryllus occipitalis. NCBI lineage: Eukaryota > Metazoa > Arthropoda > Insecta > Orthoptera > Gryllidae > Teleogryllus > Teleogryllus occipitalis. Next base: position 20,153 of record BLKR01010140.1, read on the forward strand.
AGACGGACAGACGGACAGAATGGCAGACGGACAGACGGACGTTTTGAAAAAGTACTTCTTCTCTATACTACGTATATTACTCCGTATATACGTATGTATACGAGAAAGTGAAAAAGCAGTATGTGTCTCAAAGTACAGTTCTTCTAGATTAATATACGCCCTGACCCAAGAAACTTTCCTAATAGAAGACATAAAGCTACTTTTCTCTCTGCCACGCACAGAGGTGTACAGGGATGCGATGTCGGAGAGAATACATAAGAGGGACCTAGTAGATGAATTCTACTCTTCAGATTCCACGATAGAAGCTGGATGGAATCCAAGCAAGAAATTCATTATGTCTTCATTTGGCTGGTGGTCCATGGCTACCACTACCAAGTCTGCAGGAGAGAAGAATACTTCCACGAAGCCGACAGTGAATGCGTGTGCAAACTCTGTGGAAATACATGTCCAAGATACCATATAACATCCTGCCAAAAACTAGACAAAACTTTGACAGAAGTTAGTGAGAATAAGCGTTTGAAACGAGGTCAAATAAGTGCTAAGTAACTTATATTCAACTAAGTAATGCGCTATTGCGTGCCCTTCTGATATTATTTATTTATTAAAATGGCATGGAAAATAAAAATGATGCTTTGGAATTGCATACTCCAACATCGCAAAGAGGTGATTGCAGTTCTCAACGAACAAGACATAGATATCATGCTTGTACCTGACACCCACTTCACACAAGAAAGTAATCTTCAAATTCCGGGATACGTAATCTATACTACCGAACATCCAGACGGAACAGTGCACGGAGGAACGGCTGTTATCATTCGCAACACGATGAAACATCACGAGCTTACTGAATACAAAACATAAGAAATTCAAGCTACTTCCGTAATGATTACAGAAAACAGCATTCCACTAACCCCCACAGCTTTTTATTGCCCACCGAAACATAAAGTAATAGAAAATCAATTTGCCAAATTTATAAAAACACTTGGAAGGAGATTCATAGCCGCTAGAGACTACAATGTCAACATGTACAGTGGGGTTCAAGGCTCAATACATTAAGGGGGAAGAACCTACTCAAACCAAGGAACAAATTGAACGTAATGACACTATCAACTGGAGAACCATGATACTCGTCCACTCATATGATACTCGCTGAGGAAAGCAACAAAACATGAATCAGCCACAACACATCTCGCCTATTAGAAAAGACGACAGCACATGGGCACGAAGTCCAGAGGAAAAGGCAGAATGTCTTGGTAAACACTTTTCTACAGTATTCAAACCAATAAATAATCGAAGTACTTCGGAAAATGAGGCAATAGAATTTTTACAGGATCCACTCCAACAGTCAGCACCTATAAAAACGTTCAATTTAAGTGAAATAAAGAAACCATTAAAAAGCACACAAACCCTACTAAAAGCCCAGGGCACGATCTTATAACTGGTAAAATATTACAAGAATTACCCAAGGAAGCATTATCATTCGTAACAGACATCTTTAATGCCATAATAAGTGAGAGCCCCTATCCGAGTCTATGGAAGTATGCACAAGTGATAGCCATACCAAAATCTGGAAAACCGATTACAGAAGCTGCATCATACACACCAATAAGTCTTCTGACGGTTTTATCAAAGGTATTTGAAAAACTACTTCTACAACGGCTAAAACCAATAATAAATAATATAATATCAGAGTTTCAATATGGGTTTCGCGAAGGTCATTCAACGATAGATCAGATACACCGAATAGTAAACAAAATTATTCCACAGACTTGAAGAAAAGAAATATTGTTTTGTCGCTTTCTTGAACATACAGCAAGCATTTGACAGGGTCTGAAAAGAAGTTCTCTTATTCAAAATCAAGCAATTACTCCCACATTCATTCTATCCCTTTTTAGAATCCTACCTATCCAGTTGCTCTTTCCAAATTAAATACCAAGATGTTTTCACTGAATTTAAACCAATGAGCGCAGGTTTCCCTCAAGGAAGTATCCTTGGACCAATACTGTATGTAATGTATACTTCTGACCTACCAACAACAGAATGCACTACGATAGCCACATTCGCTGACGACACAGCTAACGTAGCTGCCAACGAGGACTCAACTCGAGCATCACAACACCTGCAAGCGCACCTGGATAACGAAGAAGAGTGGACAAACCAATGAAGAGTAACTATACACACAGCAAAATCACAACATAATACCTTTTCACGTCGAAAGGAAATGTCCAAAAATGAAACTAAACTCGTCAGAACTCTTAGTAACAACTGAGGTATCTTGGTTTACATTTAGATAACCACTTAACCTGGAAACCCCATATCATAAAAAAGAGGAAAGAATCAGAAACGCAAGTAAGCAAATTACCATGGCTACATAATCGAAGATCTAAGCTCGCCTTATACAACAAAATATTACTGTACAAAGCAATAATCAAGCCAATATGGACTTAAGACATAGAACATTGGATAATATTTTCTTTATTTTGTATAGGATTGACTTACAAAGTTTAGTTTACAAGAAACTCTTCATTTGTATAGTTGACTTATATCTAATTCTTATATACTAACTCTAAACTACAATTGACGAGGGGACTCACCGAGCACCTCTAAAAATTACTGAGGTTTGAAAAAATGTTGAGAAAAGAATGAACTGGATATCGGTTTTTTATTCTAGTTGGGTTTTCATTATATTTTCCTAAATTTATATGTCTTTCATGATTGATGAGGGTTAGATTAGAATAAAAGTTATTGGCAAGAAAGGCTATGTGATGTGCGATGGGTTTTAGGTTAAGTTCGTGGTGTAATTGCTTATTGGAAATGAACCAGGGGGCGTGGGTGATAGTTCTTAGGTATTTGTTCTGAATAACTTGAATTTTGTTGATATTATACTTGGCAGCATTTGTCCAAATTGGACAAGCGTACAGGAGAAGAGGCCTAATGATGGTTTTGTATAAGGTGATACCGTTATTTAGTGAAAGTTTACTGTTATTTATAAGTGATTTTAGCTGTATTATTTTGGCTTTGGCTTGTTGGACTTTTGTATCAATGTGTATTTTCCAGTTGAGTGTAGTATCCATGTGAAGACCCAGGTATTTAACTGCATTGTTGTGAGGAGTCCAAGGGATTGTATTGTTGTTCAATTTAAATGGCATGGGGAAGGAATAAGGTCTGAAAGTGAAGACTTTACCTGTAGATTTCGCGGGTTGATTTTTAATCTTCTCCATTTCGTTGCCGGCAGTGATACCGGCAATGTAAACCGGCAGAGATAGGGCGGGGGTTCGAATTTTGATTTTCTATTGAATCTGAGAAAGTTCTATTTGTGAGAAAGCTTTTAATTATTTTGAAAAGGTATATAGGGGTGCCTATAGATAAAATTTTATAAATTAAGCCTTCATGCCATACCCTGTCGAAAGCTTTAGCGATGTCCATGAAAACTGCTATTGAATATTGTTTTTTTTTGAAAGGAGGAGTGGAGATTTTCTGAAATACGCAGCAGTTGGTGTGCTGTGGATAGTTTATTAGTGAATCCGAATTGGTAGAAAGGTATGAGGTGATTTTTTTTAATATAGTTGTTTAATCTTGTTAGAATTAATTTCTCGAATATTTTTGCTAAAGTGGGGAGGAGGCTTATGGGTCTGTAGTTATCGGGGATGCTATGATTCTTATTAGGTTTGGGAATCGGGAGGATGATAGAATGTTTCCAGGTAGTAGGGTAGTAGCCAGTTCTTAAAGATGAATTATATATGTTTACAATGAAAGCTATAGCAGGATTGGGTAGGTTTTTGAGAATTATATTATTTATTTTATCGTGGCCGGGAGCTTTTTTATTGGGAAGGGATTTGATAACTTTTAGAGTTTCATGTGGAGAGATATACTTAATTTTTTGTGGTACGTTGAAATTAGGGGAATTCGCAAAGAGTTGGATGTGGGTGTGATCTGGGAGAGGAGGTGTGATGTTTGGTGTGAAAGTTGATGCGAAGTGGTCGGCTAATACTTCCGTTTTATCGGCGGTAGCGTATTTTTTTCCATTTGGAGTAGCTAGTGGTGGGATTATGGTTTTTTTTTTTCGAGTATACTTTTAGTGAAATTCCAGAGAGAGTTATTTCGTGTATTTAATGAATGAATGATATTATTGTATTTAGTTTGTTTATAGTGTTCTAGAGCTTTTTTACTGATTTTGGTTAGAGTATTTAGTTCTTTTTTAAGTGAGGGAATTCTAAGTGCCATCCATAACCTTCTAGTTTTATTTTTAGTTTCTATGATTTTGATAATGCTTTTCGGTAGTTTATTTGATGTGTGTTTTCGAAGGGTGTTCGGACGTTCAGGATTAAGTTTGCTAATTGTGTTGATTATTATATTATTTAGTTGCGTTATTGCTTGGTCTATTTCCGCTGGAGAGTTTAGTATTTTAAAATTGGGTATTTGGTTTTGCATTATGTTTTTGAATTTGCACCAATTTAAGTTGTAAGTATTTAATGCCATAATGGGTGAATGGGGTGGGGAGATTTGATCTGTAGAAATTAAGACTGGAAGGTGATCAGAGTCTAGTTCAAAATGCGGAGTTGAGTGAAAGTTGCTATTAATGTTTGTTATTCCTATGTCTAGTATATCAGGAAGCTTGATTGGATCATAAGGATAATAGGTTGGTTCTGGAGGTGCGAACAAACTAATTATGTTTGTTACGATATAGTTTAGAAGTTGGGCGCCTGCTGCGTTGGTGACTCTGCACCCCCATTGCACATGTTTAGCATTTAGATCTCCTAAAAGTATGTAAGATGAATAACGCGAAAGTAAGATGTTCAGATCTGCAAAATTTGTTCTTATGTGGGGGGGTTTATAAGCGGCAATGATAGTACACGGAGAAAAAAGAACAGTTGCAGTATACCTGATCCATTATACTGTATCAAGGGAATGCATGATAATATAGGCCCACACTGTTGCTGTTCCGTGACGGAGATAGTTGGAACGAAAAGTTGCATCGTAAAGAGTCCCTTGTTGCACTCCGCTGAATTCACCTTGTCAGAAGTGCACGGGTAGAAGCTGCCGAGCCCAAGCAACCTAGTTGGAAGAGTTGGCTATCTACTCGGCGTACGCGAGCAACACAGGTTGGAGGATCCAGTCTACCGTCATGACGCATCCGGACGAAACTAATAGAAGGACCCGGCCTTCCGTGTCGGCTTGCACAGCTATACTGGTTGAAGGACCAGCCGTACGTGTTGCCTTATTTAAGCATTTCTTATTGGTGTTACAATTACTGATCGTTGACGGGTATAGGATGGGTTATACGTAGTACTTGCTATTGATAGAATATTCATTATTTTTGATCCAACAACAGATCTGTATATTTACCTACACAACCAGACACCGTAAAAACGGAAATAATTGCAATATGCATTTAGTGCTAATTAAATTTCACAACAAGCCTCAAAAGCCTTTAAATTCAGCAGTCTGACTGTTATTACGGTAGATATACATACATCAATATGCCTGCATTGTTGTTGAATGAATATATATATATATATATATATATATATATATATATATATATATATATATATATATATATATATATATATATAATGAATATTCTGAAACAGCATGTACCTAAAAATAAAATATTAGAATTTAACATTAAAATATTTATTTAGTAAAGTAAAATGTGTAAAATATAACATAACTCACAATAGAATGAAATATATTGACCTAAACTTAATAGCTAACAAATGATAATGAAACATTGATGTACCACTTAATCATTTATGTGATCAGGTGGATTAAATACACAAGGAGACTAAGAACATGTTTACAGTCATTAGTAATTATTTCAAAAATATTTTATAACTGTTTCAAAATTATTTTAAAAACGTTTTATAACTGTTTCAAAACTATTTTAAAATTGTTTCACAAGTACATTTAAATAGCAACTTTTATTACTGATCTCCCAAAAACAAATTTAATTCACATTTATTTTATAAAAACGCCAAGATTTATTTAAATTATGGCTAAATATGTAGCTGAAAATTATTTTCGAATGTATTTGTTGTTTATTTCTTTTAACCTTTCATTTTACAAATTTAATATTCTTGTTTTATGTTTATATTAATTTTGGTTACTAAAAGTTCAATTCTATTAGTCCCTTCATTATGCTTATGGTTCATGCATTCACTAGCACAAAATTCATCTACATAAAATTAACACTTAGTTTACAATTACAATGAATTCATAAATAGTTTACATACTGTTAAAATCAAAAAAGTATATGGAAGAAAACACCAACATAAATCATATTTATATTTTTTACTTCTGTTATTTCAATTTCTGTAATCTAAATGTACAAACATACTATAAAATCAAATTAAATTAGTTAAATTAATTTAAAACCTGGAATTAAAATGTATTGCCCAGCATTGATTTACCTGCTGGGTCCGCAATTTGAATCAATCTCATTGCTTACAAACCTCTTTGCCCATTTGACAATGAATAAGCTCATTGGCCTGCATTTACAAATCCTACACTCCCAACAAGTTAGTGTCATAACTATTGTTATTATCACCTGAATGCAACAATAAAAAATTGTAGAGAAGAATGTGCACTCAATAACAGTGAATAAATATAGTGAGAGGTCGGGATAAATCATAATTTTAGTATTGTGTAAGGTGGGAGAAGACTCATCACTTTAGCGTGGGACGAAATGATTGGCTTTCATTTTATTGGATGAGTCAAATAATAAGTTTTCTTAGCAAATTAATAACCAGTTCTGAAGTGACTTTTAAATTTGGCAAGTTATTTTTTAAATGCATACTTTTCTGGATTGCTTCAAAATCTAGGATTATATTCTTTGAATACTATTGATTAATTTCACACACACATAGATCACTACTCAGTATCACTGGTAACTGACAGTGATACAATGGAAGGGAAAATAATTAGGTGCAGACTCAGTCTGCTTGCATGCAAAAAATAAAAGAAAATATGTTATAAAACCATGTATATAAAAAATAAAATAAAAATGCATATTTAATTAAATTTTGTAAAATTGCCTATACCAATTCAGAAATTGAAAACAGCAGGATTACCTCTATTGAAGTCATTAAATATTGTTGAAGATATTACAATGTCTTTGAAATTTGTGTTTGGACATGCAAGTGTGACTGCCGAGGAAAAATTATAAAAACCAGTAAATTCAAATTCAATTTAAAACTTCTATGAAATTTAAAGAAAAAAAAAATTTGAGATTCAAGAGCAGAAAATGCAGAATTTGACTTCATATTGGCTCAGATTTCATCTTACAAATATGCTCCAATTACATCTGGTGATGTAGTAGAATGTTCAAAAAGATTCATTTCTCACAAAAGGATGAATTTGACTGAGTAAAATTTTGAAAAATTGTTTAGTGTTCCTGTTTCAAAAGACAATGAAAAAAAAAATACCAAGCTAAAATTTGATTGTGCATGTTTTGTCAAATTTTATTTGGCATATGTATGCAGGTTTTAGCATTTTAAAGGGCACAAGAATCATGTCTAGTAATATTTAATTGTTTTATTTCAAGAGGAAAGTATTTTATTCACTTGACAAGGGAAATGTTTCAGAAAATTATCAAGGTCAACACTATTACAACAGTAATGACATTTCTTTGCCCAAGAATCATTAACACAATCTGAGATATTTTTCTCTGGCAATTTTGAAGATGAATAATAGCCAAAATCATTGCATGTTTGAGAATGCAGTGTTATCTGTACTATTTGTCACAAACAGCACACTGTGGAGAACCCTAAATTATGAAAAACTTGAAACCTTTTTTCCTTGGAAACCGAAGTAAAAATTAATAATCTTTCAAAAGAAAATTACAAATTGTCACACTCCATGAACTTGATTCAGAACTCTAGTTGTAAAATAATGTCCTGAAAAACCAGCATTTTGAAGTTAATGACACTTTTCTAGTGGGAATGTGAATTTTTTATATTACTCATACTCATTTGTAATCATTCTGAGAGCACTACTAAATAGTACACATTGAAACTATAACAGAATTATAATACAAGTTATATTACCTAATGAGAATTTTAAAATAACTTGCTTGGTCAAAAATGATACACACTAAAATAATTGAACCATTACATGTGTGTGTGTGTTTAACAGATGTTGAATGTTTTTCAATGTATATTTTCTTCAATACGTAATTAATCTGACAAGGTACCTGGCTGCTGTGGCCAGCTAGTGCTTTGCAACATGATTAGGCTTGATAAGGCCGACAGGTCCGTTTATGAAGCAACATCAACCTCTCAGAAATCACAGGCCGGTTGGTCCATCAAGGTTGGTCTATCAAGGTCAGCAATCTTAGATGCTGTTGTAACTAGGAAAGGGAGTAAAGCAACAAGGTCTCTGTTTCGCATACGAAGGTTTTGTGTAACTATTGAAATCTTGTTGGGAATTATGGTATCCTTTTTTTCAGTGTAAGTTCGGGTTGCTGTAGGTAAGTGAAACTGCTATTGTTTCAATGCCATTGATGGGTGTTGAGTTTTCTTCGAAGTAGGCGATAGTGTTTTTAATGAGTATGATAACTCCGCCGCCTGAAGTGTTAGCCCTATCCTTTCTTACTGTATTATAGCCTGGTAGTTTAAAAGTAGCTGGAGGTTTTAAATGGGACTCAGTGATACATGCAATGTCAACATTGTGTGTGTTGGAGAAAGAAATGGAGTTCGTTTTTTTTATTGCTGATGCCACATGCGTTCCAGTTCATTAGGATTAATTTATGATTTGAGTTATTTTGAGCCATTGGAGAAACTAAAATTAGAAGTAATTGCTTGTTGTATGTTTTGAATAATAGTTGGGATGACTGAATTTATGATGTTGATTAAATGAGTTATGTGATTGATATTATAAATGAAAGGTGTGTTCAGAAAGTTGTTTTGGGGAAGACTAGTATGTGGATTATGGTTTGGGACATGTGGTGGGATATTATTTGGTGGACGATTAAATGCTGATTCATGGGTGAAATTTGGTATGCTAGCAGTTCTATGGAGTCTAGGGAAATGGCGGACATTTTGAAGTGGGGGTGGCGGTGGGGGTGCCGGTGGGGGTGGGGCTGATTTGTTGGTTCTCATATTTAAAGAGGAGTTTAGGGGCATTCTAGTTCTATTTTCCGATATATTTTTAAAGTATTGGCATTCATTCGTACGGATATCCGCAAGGTGAGTCAGTTTCTGCATTTTGGAGGTTGGTTCAGTCTGGGGCAATTTGCTGAGTAAGGATTCTCGGCACAATGTATACAGGAGATTTGTTTGTAACAATTAGTTTTAGAATGTCCAAAGTCTAGACAACGAAGGCACTGAATTATTCCATTTGTTTTTCGTCTTCTTTCAACTTTAACTTTTAAGTTGCAGATTTGGCTGGTTCGGAGGATTAACTCAATCGATTGTTGACCTGAAAACTCTGCAGCTACCACTGGGATGGGCTGGTTATCTTTATGTAATCTGGTGACACTATTAAGGGAAGAGTATTGTTCCTTCAGGTCGTTGTATATTTCCTCTTGGGTGATGGAGGGATGAATGTTTTTGAAAACCACCGAAAACTTTTTATTGGTTGGGTCCTTGTACGTATGAAATTGTTTTTCCGTTTTTATGAAATACTGAATTGCTTTTCTAAAGTCTTCTATTTTTTAAAAGTTAACTTTGGCTTTGTTATTGTTAAATGTTACGGTGAATTGCGCACAGATTTGGGTCTTAATTTCCTGATTTAGTTCAATAATGTTTGTAATATTGTAGATGGGGATGAGTGGGATTATAACATTTTCAGGTACAGGGGGGTCGGTGGCGTTCGTAACATCGTCATTGGGAAGGTCAGCTAGACTGCTGAATTTATTCTCTGTAGGAATAGCATAAATAGTATTAGAGTTGGTAAGTACTTTTTTAGATTGATTGGGTTTTGGATGGGGTCACTGTTTCAGCGTTTGCCACTGTTCACTTGGGTGTTTGGAACGGAGTTTACAATAATATTATCACTGCACCTTGAAGACGAGGTTGCACCTTCTGATGGCACAAAATGACTGACCTGAGTTGACTGAAAATAATTTTGCATATGTGGCTGCATACTTGTTGCTTGCATTGAATACGCCGCCGGTGCTGCATAATGAATCATCTGCGCTTGTTGAGATGGCGTTGGTTGATACGCTCGAGCGTATAGAGCTGGAAAATCACGGCCGTCGCCTTCCGCGACCTCCATTTGGCCATCGGTTGGATAAACCAAGGCTAAAGCATCGGCGATGCACTGGCTGAGGGTTGTTGATGGATGATGGATCTTGATGAAGAGTTAATCACTTATTAGATCACTGCACTTGAATTTAATTTGCGCACTGTGTAGACTTAAACTTTTGGCTAATACACCTTAACGCTATGAATGGTTACTACTACTGAGAGTAGCGCTGCACTCAGGGGTCCGCACAGGTCGACTGCTCGGAGCGGAATGACACCGATAATATGCACATTTTATTAGATTTGTATAAATTCTTGAATTTGTGTGTGGAAGTTCTTTAAATTACTTCAAATGAAGGTTTTTCGAAAACTCAATAGATTCCTGCGAAAAAGAGCTTTAATTGTCGCATTTACAATAACGCTTAACGCCATTTTCTTAAAAACAGCTCAAAATTTTTAAATGAAAATTTCTCTTTAGGACGAGACATTACTCTTCACTTCTTGAAGTAATATTACGGTTGTACTATTATAAAAGCAAAACGTTAAGAAAATGTACAAAAAAAGTACGTTGGGTGACATTAAATGGTAGCTGGCCAGAGAATCGAACAAGACCTTAAAGCCAGACCACACTAAGGAAATTGTAATCTTTACTAGGAGAAAGTCTGTGTCATTCTGTAGCACCTCTACTTTTGATTTGTGATATTTCATATCAGAACGATAACATTCAGTTAAAGCTCTGATTTGCAAAGTGACCTTTTTTGAGTGAACATCGGGTCTGACATAACATTTTGGAGACTGATGCCAGAAAAAACATTCCAAGCTACATGACGTCAGCAGAAAAATAGCTTTTATATTTGGAAATACATTTGTGAGGGCGCTTTTTCAACAATAAAGTTCATAAAATCAACACATAGCAACAGACTAACCGACAAACATCTTTATGATCTGCTGAAAGTAGCAACTACTTCGATTTAAATTGACTTTGATATGTTGTTGAAAGATTGTGTCATCCCACAGTGTTCTCACTAACAGTAACTATTTAAGAAATATTTTCATTAACGCTATGTACAGAAAGCTAGTAGTAGCAATAGGTACGAAATCTGTTATCTGTGTGTTTTTTATTTCGATACAGTGACGTGATATTTTTTGTAATCAGGCGCCTAAAAGTATGTTTTGTTTTTTGTGTGAACAGAATAAAAAAGTAACTAATATACATTTGTTATATTTTTTATTTCCCTTACTTCATTTGATTATTGAACGTGACATTGAAATATATGTAATGATATTTTCCATAACTTTTACTGATTCTTGTATATTTTGTTTATTGATGTATGAGAATTTCTTGAAATTAGTTGTGCGGCCCTCTCCTTCAGTTAAAAGAGAAAAGTGGCCCTTAAGGAATTGATCACCCCTGCTGAATATTATAGCGAAAACGTAAGGGGGTCAACGCATTATGACATAGAGTGCTCAAAGTTTGTTGTTTTATTGTTATTATTATACCCTAAATTCGCACTTTAGGTGTCAGTTAAATATAAAATCTCCTCCAGACTGCAACCAGCTTCCTAAGGAGCAGATTTAGTGACTGGGTGCCTCTACAGTACTTTCGGTAAAATATGATCTATTGCCAATAACGTAATGCCTTGGACTTTCCAGGCTTTTGATGATGGAGTTTGATGGTTTGATGGAATGATCTGGAGTTTAGGCACGCTCTTTTGCGGAACAAATCCCAGAACTTTGATAACTATCGGGACGACCTGTCTTTTTGCGGCCCACATTTTGCTGATCTCGATTTCCAAATTTTTGTATTTAAGATGTGTCTCTGTCTTCTTTGTTACGGCGTTCTGATCGTATGACACAGTAACATTAACAAGAAGACACGATTTTTTCTCCAAATCTCAAATAGCTATATCCGGTTTGTTTGCTGTTATCGTACAATCTGTTTGAATTTGTTGGTGGTACAATTTTGTACACCATTCAACAGACTTCACAGGTTTCGGTGCGGCGGATTTCTTGTCACTTGGGCCACGTGTGGAACTTTGAGGGCGTCACAGATCTTCCAGAGGAGACACCTCGCGCCTTTCAAATATTATTATTATTATTATTATTATTATTATTATTATTATTATTATTATTATTATTATTATATTATTATTATTATTATTATTATTAGTGTTGTTGTTAAGTAGTTCTTTGGAATGTTTGAAAGATAACAGTATACTTTTCTAAGCATTATATACTTGTTATTCATTAGCAGATTAGAGGAAATTCCTTTCTATGTGACAAGTATTCAGAATAACATTGGTAGAAGCATAAGAATAGGTTTGTGAAAATATGATACATCATTTTTAATCCTTCATGTGGCTTATAGAAATACGATGGTGTCAATTTTTGCTGAAATCGTCAATTTAATGTTAACACATGAAATTGATTGTGGCATTGATAATGTTCATTATGAGATAATTTTGTTCCACTTGAGATAATGAGGTCAACATTTTCGGTGTAATTAATACAACGGTGACATTTGCTGTTGGTAATAGATGGGTCCTCAACATTTTGACGATACTCCCTGTAGGAACCACCTCATCATTAGGGTCCGGATTTAAATGACCTAAAAATCAGCGAAATATGCAAGCATTTATGACCTATATAAATATAACCTTAAAAAATAAAATATGACGTTAAACAACTTTACTTTTTAAAAATTCCTGTTAATTTTTTAGGTATAATAAATACAAAATTCATTTAAGAACATTGTGAGTACGGTATATACGGTTTGCAGTCTTTGTAACTAACTAGCATTAAAAAAAATTGTTTGTGCCTGTATAACAAATCAAGTACAGAATCATAAAACCCATCAAACAAAATGTCTTGCATACTTCTTGTTTAATGATTTCTAATTTCCTCTCAGTTTTCAGTTTCTAGAGAGTTGCATTGGATCGCAAGGTGTATTTTCAGGTTTTCAATCTTAAAAGACTTACGGTTGTCACTGAGGATAGTTTTGTATCTGGGAATGCTCCTCTTCACATCACATGACCTGAGCGTATTTGAAGGCGGCGATGTCACTGCAGAGCAGCTTTGGTTCATTTCTTCAAATGTTGCGGAACTTCCAGAAATTATATCGCTAATTTTGCACATTGAAGAATATCTAGGATTTCGCTGAAGAACACTCTGCAATTTGTTGTACACTTTTTCAGCCACATGACCAAGAGCTCGACCCAACTCTCTTCATTCAAATTCTCTTACGTTTCAAATAATCCTTTGTGGTATAATTTTTGTGTTTACTTGTGACAATATAACCTGATACATTGTCATAAGTGACACATTTTCAAGCCTTTTATTCTTGTGTCCTTAAAAATATGACACATGTATGCGTTTAGGGTAAAATTTTGCCAAAATATGACTTTTTACTAAAAACGGTGTAAATATGACTTTACATGCACAATAAAAATAAGTTTTTCTAATCGACAATACCTGGATTCGTGCATAAATTGTTTTAAAATTCACCGAAGGTTCAGAAAAAATATATGACTTGTCATTAAAATACGGGCCCTACTCATCATGTATTGCAAGCATGAACCCTTCAGTCCTTGCTGACAAATAATCTTTAACGAGTCACTTAACTGTAACATTGCTATCTGCAGCAGAGTCCTGCAATACTACATTATAGTACTTTTCATGGAGTAGTTTGGAAATCCAGAGTACTTTTTCAGTAGCTGTTGACTGTATGATCCGAAAGATCTTTTGGACTTTGATATTATTATGTGGTCTGATAAATAGAATTACAATACCACTCATCACACTTTCCTGGTGCCATTAGATCACACTCCAGCGGATTTTCTTGCTATAGAATATCATTTATAAAAACGGTTTTAGAAAAACCAATGGAATAACTGTTATAATAATATTATTAATTATATTATTATTAATATTATTGGCTGCGCGACTTAGCTCTGCGGCCCACTGCGCGGTTGGCGTGGTTGCCGCAGCCGCCGCGAGCGCGCCACCTCCCGTCGCCGCCGGATTCTCGAATCGCGTTCCGGCCGCTAAAAGCGCACACAAACGCGTTGCACAAATGGGGCGAATTTTTGGCGGCACACAACCACTTTCCTACGGTATTTCGGGCCAGTGTTACCAACTGCACGAAAAAGCGGAAAGCCTAACTAACTTATCTCCTGTAAACACAGTACTTCAGTGGTCCGTACACGGATGAACGAGGAAATGTTACTTTGATGTGTAGCGCTCAACGGAAACCGGTTGCGCCTGGAGAGCGATCGTGAATGTTTTTGATGCAATGTAAGACTCTAGTTCTATATTTACCTGTGTAAAAATTGTGTGGTAATGGTTATTGGAAATATATTTATACGGTTTGTTTACTTCAAGCCTCTCTGTTTACTTCTGATTACAATAATGTTATGTTTGTCCCTTGTTTTGTAAATAAAGCTCCTCTCCGAAAAGAATTATGGTTCTTTGCCAAACCTTGCGAAACTGCCTTTTAATATTAAAGAATATTTAGCGTGAAATTCGTTGTCGGTCATGTTTTTGGGGCTACATTTCTCTCTGATAAGGGGACGCGGCTGCTTCAAGCGTCAGTTGTTGCAATCAAAAAGCAGGCTGCATTGTCCCTATATCAGTGTTGTTATGCAATACTTTTACCAGATAACACGTTCATTTCCTTCCATTTACGCACCTATGTACAGTTGCAATGTCCATGATCACTGTTTCAGCGCTCTGACGAACCTCATACTTAATCCAATCTTACCTATCGTAGAACGTTCTACCTAATTTTTCAAATAAATACTTCCATCTCTTCCTCTATCCTTTCTCATATTTTTCTCTTCTTTTCTCTCCTTTCGTATCACTAAAATCCTCGCTCTTTTTGTTTCCTTTCCGTCTTTTAATTTTAATTCTAGGTGACTTAACTCTCTCTTTCCTCCAATTTTAATCATTTTAATACAATTATTTAATTATATAACTTAAAAAGTGAACATAATATTCAATTCAAAATATTTCCGTCTCTTCCATACTATTTTGTGAGCAGTGAAATTGCTAATGGCGTATTGTGTCTTTGCCCAAAGCCGCCATCTTCATTGACGTTTACTTGCGTTTACTCAATCGATTAAAGCGCATGATTGTCCCTTGGTCCGAAGGTTCCTTGGTTGTAGTCCCAGAAATAAATGTAGTATAAATCGTTCGCTTACGGGTGAGGGATGTTGGGTCGGGCTTTCAAGTCTGTGGAATTTCCTAAAAAGTAAACATTTCCTAAATTTTTTAAATTTATAATTTTGTAGTTTGGAGAATATTTTAAATCATAAACATTTCCAAAAATTGAATTCATCATATCCACGTCTGTACTTTTTTACTTAATTTAATAACCGAATAGATTTATAATATATTCTTATGCTATTATTATTTATGTTATTCTTATGAAATATACTAAAAAACATTTACCATTATTTTCCAATGTTTCCCGTTTCTCTCAAGGCTTGAACTCTCGACTTGATGTGTTCTCGCTTGTATGCTGACAATATTCCCTCCCTTTCTACATTTTAGGGGGTAATTCACATATACGTACGCATTTTAAGCTTCTTTAAAACCCCTTTGAAACAATTAGTAGTACTTATTAACATTTTGTTATTAAGCTTAACAGTTTGTTTCCAATACTCTTCTTTACCTAACTTGCTGAGTCACAAAAAAAATTCTCTAAATTTAAGTAAAATCTCATAGTGTTCAACTTGATATATTAGTGATTAATTTTTAATACACTAACTTGAAATTAATAAATTTAATCACACAAATGCTGTGAGAGAATTCCTCCAAGAAGAATCAATTTCTTCCTCCCTCGCTTTCACCTGTCTCCTATTGTGAGAAACATTTCACCCAAATTGCGTACGCATTTTCATTGAATGACCTCCATTTTGTAATCAAAGTTTTGAAAGTGGTCAGGCGGAAGAGCCAGCCAAATGGCCTGAGCCTCGCCGCTAATAAAGATATTTGTTTATTTAGGGTTCCTGACTCGTCCACGCCTACAATTTCCGGTGGAAAACTCACGGCTGACTGCGCGCAATCGCATTACAGAACATTGATTCTCTAACGTGATGATTTATTTGTATATTAATAGATATTACTTTAATTGATTTATTATTGATAATAGTAATTGTATACTATTACATAAAACGTGATGGTAACTGAACAAGTAGAAAGGGCTGGGGCCAGAAAAGTAAAAGCAGGCTAAGAGTGGGAGATAAAATATGTCATACTGCAAAGGGAGATAGGTTTTGGGGGTAAAAATGACTATCAGAAAACGTCTTAAAACCATTGCTCAAAGTTTCCCACAATGTTAATGTAAATAATGATCATCGATAACAGAAGCATCAACATACACATCAGTATTATAAGCGTTATTACGATTTTCTTGAGCTCCGGGATTCCTACCCCTTCTATTTTACCAGTTGAATTATGAATAAAATACAGAAACGAGCTTTGTTGGAAACATCTGGTAATAAGGAATTTCTCTCCCATGCATTAGAAACTATTTACATCGACAAATGAGCTACGTATTTGATTTGATCGTATTGTCGACGAAATAATATAACCTTTCACTCCTATCGAATCTAGTGAAATGAGAGCTGAAAAAATTGTGCACCGATAATATCATCACCATCAGTATGGTGCAGTCATGTTACCAACTATCTCTTCTGCGCTCGAATAATTATTCCTTTTAGTACTCAAACTTTGTGTTTAATTCTATGACTTCGGGAAAAGAGTAACACTATACTTGAATCAATGCTTGCGATAGAAACAGAGTAAATCATATTTTCGTATAACGTGTATTTTATGACAAATCTGAGAGGGAGTGTAGCTCCTTTTTCAGATTTAAAATATTTCCAAGAAATAGCGATATTAGGGTGATTGGGTGTAATCAGTAGAGAAAATTAGGAATTCAAGGAGAATGAATTTTGAACGACAGAAGTTTCAACATTAAAAATTTACATGTTGGGAAGAGGGGTTAATGAGAGTAGTGGATCCTGAGAAATGGCGATCGCAAATAATCATTGTATTTTTCATTTGTATTTAAGTAATCTAAATCGAAAACTATTTTACAGTCCCAAATGATAAGAATGTAATCAATTTAATAATGAATTACTTCAAGAGCAATGTTGTTTAGAATTTATTTTACCTATTTTTTTCAATGACTCTATGATCCACTACGTGCCAAACGTTTCCAAATGCTCTCCTTTGAGTGTTTTTAAGAAATATTCGTTACGGACAAACGTCCTTGTAAAAAATAGTCTTAATTTGTTTACATTCCAGTAATGAATTGATTTGCGGCTTGTGTATCACAGAAAATTAAAATGAATATTTACTTTTAGAAGTTTGACCAAAAATCCACCTATATGAATACTTTTTCTTTATAAAATGAGTACTATGAGTAGAGCCCGGAAATTTGGCAAAATGTCTATTTGTTATTGTTACTCTTTTATGACTTTTAACATTAGGAATAACTTAATTGTACTTCTGAGGTTGTTTTAGTAGATTTTTATTTTGCTTTTTTGCCTATTTTAGCGTGTTGTCTATTTTTGCCATTTTGCGGAATTTTTGCCTTTTCCCTCATTATTAGATGATTTCATTTTGCCATTTCTTACATGTTTCAACTGTGATAATATCTGAATGAAAAAGGAAGATGATGAGAATCATGATTTTTGATTTTTTGAATGTAGTCGTCAGACTCTGCTCACGAACAATCCCATTCTACTTTTGATTATGACCACCGATCCTCTTGCGAACGTTCCCCTTATATGATGCTCGGAGTTCAAAAAGCATTACATACCACAAGTGCGAAATATATAATTCCATTTTCACTTATGCATTTCAAGATTCAAAAGGGAGTTCACAATAGCATTTTGAAGAGACAGCGTCGTGAGAAAAAGAAATTCGTAGCCATTATACTGCGTGGTCATGCGGAATCAATATTACAAACATAATATCGATTTCTTACACGGGAAGTGATAATGTAAATTTTAGAGTTGGAATAATTTTAATTATTATTTTTTATAATTTCTTTTACTTGTGAGTTATCATTGTTTACATGCTTTTTTGCACCCCTACTTTAGCTAGAATAAATACCTTTTTGGATACCTATTTTAGTAAAATAAATGTCATTTTGCCTGCCTATTTCAGGTAAAATAAATGCCTGAACTTCCGGGCTCTAATTATGAGACTAATCATCCTTATCAAATACATGTTAATAAAATTTACTATTGGTTAGATAACTATCTATTTCATTAACATTACTGAAGGCTTTCTAAATAGCAAATCAATAATAACAATAGAATGTTATAAATACAGATAAACGCATTTTTGAGCTCTTTTGTTTTCATGAAGTTGTGTTTCGTGAAATAGAGTTATAAAATACAATTAGTTCATAATCAATGATTCTGAATCTGATTCAGTAAGATATCAGTAATATGTGATTATCTGATATCAGTAATTACTGATTCAGTAAGATATCTACCACACTGGGATGAAAGGGCTATGTAACATTGGCACACATTCGCAACACATATGTGGGGGAAGTATCTTGGAAGATGAATATTCCAATCATTTGGCATATATATTTCTACAATCACGTAAAATATGACACTTCAGTAAAATTTACATTTTGAATGGACACTATGTCTCTGAGATACTTTCAAAAATCTCTTAAAGATCACAATATGTTATGTCATTCAAAAAGCATTACTAAAATATGTTTCACATCAGCGTTTACATTCCCCATGTTTGAATGCATTTTCCTAGAAACAAGAGAAGAGTTGACACTCTCAGACAAAAGAAAAACAACGAAACAAAAGAGTATAAATCAACAGAATAACCAATAAGTTTTATTATTTCTGAAATGCGAACATGGAACGTTATGATTGCTGCATACGGTTTATTATTTAAATAATAATCAAAACCTGGATGTAATTAAAATGAGGCGGGCCGGCTGCGGAGCCCGGAAAATTATTGTCACTTTTGAGGACCTTTGCCTCAGCACTCGCACATCTAGCAGCCATCTCTCACTCACGGGGGCTTATTACACACTACACACATCCAGCAGCCCCACTTCATGTATACATTATTGTGCACGCACTTTTACTGCGAACGAGCCTAATACCCGCAACACAGGTCTCTTCGACACGTTTTTTTCTCATTTTCCCACTCTTTCTTATATAAATAGCGACCGCACGGCAGTCATACAAACTTTCACAGGAAATTAAACATGCTGGAAGCTTGCTTGCTTGCTTACTTAAATACTCAATATTGTCTGTAAAAACAAAAATTATAGTAGTAATACAAGATTCGAATGTACTTTTTGGCTACGAATGCACTCGTATAAAAGGGCCTCCAGGCATCCCAAATGCTGCGTGCTTCTAAATAATAACCGGCACAGAACAGCAAAACATAGCCACGGCTTGACAAAATTAGTCGACGCTAGAATTTACACTGCTTAACACGAACGATTTATCATGAGAGATGCTTAAACATATGACCTGCAATTAGAGAGCAACGGGTATTAGAGTGTATTGTCGTTAAGTAAAATATGAATGCACATTTGCATCAGAGTATGGATTGTCATTGAACACGAGTTATCGTTATTCTATGTCAAAAGCTACTTCACACCCCGTGTTGCCACTGCAGCGATTCAGATGTCATTTATTTCCCTCCTGATCTATCACAAGAATGGTTCACTTGTGTAAAAATAATTTTTCATTTTATCACTTCGTAACCAGTCATCGAAATTACAAATATGATGAAAGTAGGGAGAGGAGAAACAAAACTATGTTTTTAAGTGCAATAAACGCGTTCTATTAAAATGAATATAAAAACGCACTGCACTTCGCTAGTGTGCGTTGAAATGTTTTCATTGCTAAAATTTCCCAACAGACATCTAAAACAAAATGAAAAATATTCTTTACTTACACATTTTTTCAGATGTTTTAAAACTCAAATAATGTGCAGCCACGAGAAAGTAAAAGAATAGCACTTCAAGAAGGAAAACATTATTATTAAAAATTAATACCGATGTTAACTTTTTTTCTTATCAAATAAATATAGTTAATACGTTTCATAATATCACTATGAAATTTACACAAAAATAAATTAAGCGCATTGGAATTGAGGTAAAATTTTCTATAAGAAAAGATAATATGAAGAACATATATATTAAATTTGAATGATTTTAAATAACTATATTGACATCGAAAAGATATTTAAATGTATTCGTGTTAATATTATCATATCAAAATATATTTAATATGTATCCATAAGTCTTCGTTTACGGATGGATTACTCTACTTCGTTCAAGAAGACTACGAGTTAGGAATACAGAAATTTTTGGGAAGAAAATGTAGGAAAGTGTTGAAAGCACTATATAAAATAGCTAAGTGAAGATAAATTAGTTAGATTGTAAAAATACTTCTAGAACTGTACATCCTTCTACAAACCCACGTCTACTACGTTTAATACCATCCCAAGCATACAAACAACTCCACCTCTCAAAATCTACTTCTCATCCGATACGCTGCACAGGAGCCCAGTGCGTAAAGCTAAGTGGGGCCTTGGAGCGCGGCAGCAGCATCCTGCCCTCTGGGGCTGTCGCGTGGCCTGCGTGGCTGTGGCTGTGGCGGGGGCGGGGGCGGGTGGCCGGCGGCGCCTGGAGGCCCTGGCATACGGGCGGGGCCGCGGGCGGGGGCGGCGGCGCGCGCGCGCTTCACGTGGGCGCGGGGGCGTCGGGCGGGGCGGGTGGCCTCGCCGCCGCCGCCGCCGCCCCCGCCCCCGGCGCTTCTTGACTAGTGTGCTGCTGCTGCTGCTGCTGCTGCTGTGCGGGCGCGGGCGCTGCTGCGAGATCCAGTGGCGGTCGATGGACGGTGACCTCGCCCGCGGACGCGGAGGGCCCGGGGGCGGCGCCGGCGGCGGCCGCGAGGGACGACCGCCGCGGTACGATGGTGGTGTGCGGCGGCGTGGCGTGCAGGATGGCGTAGAAGGGCGCGGGCGGCGACAGCTGCGGGAGCGGGTGCACCGCCGCCGCCGCCGCCGCCGTCGCCGCTGGGCTGCCACCGGGCGGCGAGGGCGTGGCGGGCGCCGCCGCCGCCTCCGCCGTCGACTCGTCGTCCGCCACCACGCTCGTCTCCGCCGCCGACGGGATGGTGGCGAGGAAGCGCACGGTGAGGCGGCCGGGGCTGCCGGGCCCGCCTCCCGCGCCCGCCGTCCCGGCCGCCGTCGCCGCCGCCGCCGAGAAGACGGACGCCGGCTCCAGCAGGCAGCAATCCTCCTGCACGACGGCGCTCTGGCGCGTGAGGCGCGGCTTGACGCGGCCGCGCACCGCCGCCGCCGTCGCCGCCGCCGCCGCCGCGCCCGCCCCCGGCTCGGCCGCCACCACCGCCGCCGCCGCCGCCGCCTGCTGCACCGCCACCTGCCCCAGCGGGCCCGTCAGCGGCGCGCGCTCCGCCGCCAGCACCTGCAACGTCCCCGCACGCTGCTCGCCACTGCTCTCCGCTGCGGCGCGCACGACAGCTAGAGAGCGGCCAAGAGGTGAACAGCAGAGGCGAAACAAAGATTCAAGCAGTACTACTCCGAACTCGTCGGAGACCACGTTATAGAGATCTAAATAGGGGTCACGGAAAGAGGGTCTGCTCAGTAACTACCATTCACATAGTAATCTTCGTAATATGGAGCAACAGTACAATGTAATTAAGATATAGACCCATATAACGCTTTGTGTAATTGAAGAGCCGAAGTAGCGTGTCTACATTTTCGTATGTTGAAGTGAAACTTCTCTAAGCGCGGTAGGACAAATCGACCAGAATCAGACATAAAAAGAAACGCATAGTTCTCGCTGTGACCGTATTCGGAATTGGCTGCGCTCCTGCCTAGGGCTGAGGGAACATCTGGGGGAGAATTAGGAGAACATGAGTGGAATATTTGAAGTATCATGGTGGGGGTTGTGGAGGCGGTGTGGTGGAGGGGTATACTCACGGCGGCCTGCGCGCAGGCGCGGGCGTCGCTGGAGGCGGAGGAGCGCGACATGCGCCACGTGCTGGTGCTGGCGGTGGTGGCCGAGCCCGACGAGTCGTTGCGCGAGCTCGACAGGTTGGAGTCCTGCGACGTCTTGCGCGTCACCAGCCACGAGGACGCGCGCCGCTTGGGGTCGAGCAGGCGCAGCGGGATGCCGCAGTGGTGGTGGTGCTGGCGCCACGAGTCCGAGCGCGACGAGCTGAAGTTCTCGCTCGACGACACCGAGCTGGCGCGCTTGTGCTGCTTCTGCTGGATCTCGGCGATCTGCGCAAGCGCCGAGACGCCCGGGTCCAGAGAGGCGTCGCGCGTACGCGACCCCTGCCCCGCCCACGTTCTCCTCATTACAAGAAAAAAGGCACTCTTGGACACGGCATGCGAACTACTTGTGGCGGGCTCAAAATACAGGATTTCGTATTTTATGTGAAATTTATGGAAACGATTTATTTAATTCTTTTGGTATTTTTCAAGGGATGTTGGTCACAAATTAGATTCACTTAGCTTTCAACGTTCCTGATCTTCACTGTTTTCTCGCCGGTTTTCGCTGCGATATAAGAGAATATGTGTATCAACTCCTTTCAAGGAATTGACACACCTATTCTGTGCGAACGACTTGAGAATACGCCGGTGAGAATACTAGAATTAGGTTCCCATCTACCCGCCGAAGACAAATTCATCCTTATACTGCAGGGTGATAAAATATTTATCCACTTGCTAAATACGATAGGAAACTCTAGAACTCAACGGACACAAAGATATTTAGAAAGTCTGGTGAACTAGAAACTTTAGAACCCAACCTTACACTCAATCATGAATATTTTTTAAAGAATCTTTGTCAATGCTCGAACTACAAATTGAGTTAAAAAGTGAATACCAACATTTGCAGGTTAAATTCTTTGAAATAAATCGTGCATTTTTGTAAAAAGTATTTCTAGTTTTAGTAAAGATTATGTTAGAACTTGTGATAAATGGTATCTTTCAATAATATAAATAACAATTTTTAACTGCCGTATGTGTTCGCACAAAAATATACACAAGACTTTTCGTTTAAATTTAGATAACGAGAGTTCCATTTTAAAGGACAGCTGTTTCAGAGACATCAGACGTTCTCTTTAGGCAGCATTTGTTCAGATGTCTAGCAATGTTCGATGTTGATTTCACAATAATCTTGTTTTGTCATTTTAGAATTTAACACATAGTTTGCCAGAGAAGCGGTAGCGTTCACATCGAGCATCGGAGCTCCAAGTTCACTTCGCATTGACCACTTTGTTAGTGCTGATAGTCGACGGATAGTCATTTAGTTCCTTTACGAAGTGCTAAATACAACATACAATAAGTGCGATCAGTTAGTGATTAACAGTTTATTTTCTGGCTTCGGCCCCAGTGGACAACAAAGTGATGAACACGCTTAGTCTACTATACACATTCTAAAAACTTCTCAAGAGTGTTTCAATTTTCTTTCAGAATCTCCAGCCACCCCGTTTTTGAAACGTGGCAGAAACTAGTCAAAACTCAACCGAATGTGCTCGCGATTTCCCAAAGACAAATGCAGATCTCCGATATTCATGAGCATCAATTTCCAACATCTGATAATATAAAATAGCAACTTCCTAATATTATATTCAAAGACGAGTTGCAAGTATAAATTTCACATCATTTGAACTGAATTTTAAAATTATCATCTGAAAACATCAGCCTGTAGCAATCAAGATAATTAGTGTGAGAATGAATGACGAACTATTAAAATGTAATACATTAACACCCCTGAAACGCAGTAATGCGAAAAAAGGGAGTAATAACGATAATAATAATAATAATAATAATAATAATAATAATAATAATAATAATAATAATAATAATAAAGAACTTATCGATTTTTGCATAAAAACCCAATGGATTTGGTATCGTGATTTTGTTAAAAAAATAGAGTACTTATTAATGATAGATGCTTCCAGCGACTGCTACCTGCAAGAAGAGTGGCTTGTTATAGGTGAGTGTTCTTGCGTTGAGTGATAGGTTGAAATGGATGGGCTAATGGAAATAGGTAGGTATTGCCCGAGGCGTGGAAATGGTGCTAATGAGTGCCTGGACACTTGCATTCGTGAACGTTGAGCATGAGAAAGCATGCGAAATCAAAAGCAAAGTGAAAAGCCGTTTGGATGAATCAGTGGCGTGTAAGAATGTACAAACAAATTCAAACTATTTTTGAAATAACTGGATAAGACGAGTGGGAGTCCAGATACCATTGAGAATGCACATTGGAGGTGTGAAACTCGACTGAGATAAGAGAGGTTGCAATCGAGTGCATTGCTCTCTATACATCATCCCTGATCCACTTACAATACAGATTTGTACTCAATTTGTTCTCAGTAAGGTCTTAGTAATTATTTGTTATTTCGAACGTCATGATGAAGTACCTAGTTTAAGCGATGTCTCGAATAAACTCTCGGAAAATATCTTCGCTACGAAAGTGAGTGATGCACCTCATTGACATTTTCAGGGCGCATTTTATTTGAGTCTCTGCTTGCTATGTCCTGTTAAGTGTCCGAAGGAATTCGGTAACAAAATACATCCAATGTACTGAACCTACTTGGAGGTACTGATTTTCCTCTTAAGCCGTTGCCCGGTGAAAGGGGTGTCTGGTAGGCAGGCGTACCTGGTAGGCGTACTGGTCGGAGCGCGCGCGGTGGCGGGCGCCGGCGTCGCGCTGCAGGCAGAGCAGCAGCCAGCCGGCCTTGTCGAGCAGCCAGGCGCGTGGCGCGCGGCGCGCGGCCGCCCCGCCGCCCGAGCGCACCGAGCTGCCCGCGCCGCTGTCGCCCAGCAGCTTGGCCGAGCACGTGCACTGCTGCGCGTGGTGGCCCGGGTGCTCGCGCGACGACCGGTCCACCAGGCTGTTCGTGTTGGCCGGCGTCTGCCTGCGCACCACACACAAGCAGCGCTCCGTTACTGCAGTTCTGGAAGTGTCGTGCGTGTTATTATCGCGGGAGGTAGCGGTGTTCTTCCCTTCTGGGTGGCGACATCCGGGGCCGACCTACATCTTCTTGTGGGAGTTTTCCCCCGACCAGGTATCTCCCGCCAGCGGGGCAACGCCCCAGCCGGGACAAGCCCAAAGCTCCCGACCGGTATCCCGGCATGTGTGGTAGTGTAGTACATGTTAGTGTGTGTGTGTGTGTATGTGTGTGTGTGTGTGTGTGTGTGTGTGTGTGTGTGTGTGTGTGTGTGTAAGGGAAGAGGATAGGATAAGGAAGAGGTTGGAAAGATTATCAGGTACTCATTATTGGATTGGATGTCGGTTAACTCTTGGACTACCAACGGGGATAACTCAGTTACCCAACTCACATTTTATAATTTTTTTGTCTTTATTCCTTTACGCTTTTGATATCCTGTATAGGTGTTTCTTAGATAACTACTTCAAAGATACTATAAAGAAAACGTTTTTATCGTGTAATCTTACTATGACCTGCAATAAATCTTTCTTCATCCTTTCGGTGTGGTGTTTTCCAAATGTGATTTGAGGTAATGTTACATCAGGAGTTTGAGAACGTGTTGTTGCGGACTAAATCTTCGAAGTTATACTGCAGTATCTTATAGTTAAAATCTTCAAAAACAAAAACTCAATTTAAATTTAATTATGATTAACAGAAAGAATATTACTGTATCGGACTTAGTTTCCCCAATTGGTTTTCGAAGGATGCAAACATCCTTCGTAGCCGAAAGTTAATCCCATTACGGCTTGCATCTACGCCTCCTGCCCCAGTGTAACTCTCATGTCAGCCATTTTACCCCGTGAGACCCCTCCGCAGCCTCCCAGCCGTCACGCCGCAGTGGCACTCAGGTCCAAAGCGAGCGGCAACTTCGCTACAGCCCGCAGGCCCTTGACCCCCCACCGGAATATTTAACAGCTTAGGCTTTACTTGCAGCGGACAAATAGAGCACTGCCCAGTCCGTAGACACATTCACGCTGCTCCCTCCGTGAGTTCGTTGACTGACAAACTCTGCCCTCTCGTCGGCGCAGATTTATGGTTCCGGGACGCCTGTGGGCACTAAAACGCGAGGTCCAAGAGGGGGAGGGGGATACCAAACCCCAAGGCAACATTTTTGGTATTTTTCTCAATTTTTTCAAAATACTTACCATATGTAGATTTCGTCACATCAAAAGCAATATTCCCATTATGAATACTCATATTGTTTTATTTCATCTTAACAACAAATTATTGAAGGACAGTTGTATCCTTAGGATACGTTTTTTGGCTATCTGATTCTAACTGTGGAGATGGTTCTTATTTGGTTGTATGCTTTGGTTATCGCTTTGCATATGTTTTAGTTGATGACTTTTGAGCTAAAATTAATGTTTTTCAAATAAATATTTTTGTGTTTTTTTTGTCTGAAGATGTCTGACCTGACGATGCGTTTCTACTGAGTCACGAAACGTGTTCAAATTAATGTAAAAAAATTAAAGAAAGGGTGTTTGATTGTCTTTAAATATCGTGGGGATATCACTGCCTTACAATACCATCATGTAGAAAAACGCATATTCTTTTTACATAAGAATCAACAATATTTATGGGCGTGTGAATCGCCCTTCCCCGTGGGCCAGCGCTAGAGGCGGCCTCCGCTCACCTGTTGGAGAAGTTGGAGCTGTGCCGACAGCGCCCGATGCCGCGCGTGACGCGCGATTCCTCGATGGCCTTGCAGATGAGCACGCAGTCCTTCTTGAACTGCTTGGTGAGGATGGCGTAGAGGAACGGGTTGCAGCAGCTGTTGAGCGGCAGCACGAACACCGTGAACACCTTGGCCTGCTCCAGCGACACCAGCTGCAGCCCGAAGGCGGCCGTCAGGGAGAAGAAGGCGATGGGCGACCAGCACACGAAGTCCGTGAACACCAGCAGCGCCATCCGCTTGGCGATGCGCGAGTCGTTGGAGTTCCACGCCTGCCGACCGCACCGCGCATGCGCAGCTCAGCTTTTGCCTCATGCACACCGCCAACGTAACCCTAACGTCATACTGCAAACTTATCACTCAAATGTACGCGTAAAAACGAGCATTCACGAACGAACGTAAGTTTCGCCTAAACAGATCAGAATTCAACGTATTGAAGCTTGAACGGATTGTTTCTAGCCTTTCCTATCGATTTAAGGCTTTCGTATGAGCGAGTAGCTGCTGTATTTGTGCTCGCATTTACTTTATCTCATGTAAACCAGGATTCTCTTGTACCTGTTTCACGAGTAATTCGTCGAACGTAGTTATTTTATTCGCTATGTCAAGGTAGTCATAAGAAAAATTGCTCAGATTCTCACTTTGAATTCACCTCTCACCAAAATCGTTCGAAAACTAGTTCACTACATAATCATGATGAAAATATATAAGATTGTTGTCTGTGTAAGACATAAGCCTATCTACCTTCCTGCCTACCTACAGTCTGAAATCTACCTTCTATTTGCTTTTCGCGGACTTATTTGCGCATTTGTTTTTTTCATAGTGCTCTCTGATTGGTCTTCGGTTACAATTCCGACATAAACTTTTACGTTAAAAGCTTGGTGCCAGTGAACTCTTGCAGTGAAGTTTACAGCTTACATCTACGGTTACATCAAGGTGGTATGAATGGTCTCGCTTAATAACTCATTTCTGTGTTTAGCAGTAACGATACGTCTACGTTTAAGTTTGCTTTGTGGATGAGGTTTTACACGACGTCATCACGGGCTCAAAAGACCGACGCGGAATCCACCAGGTGACGCATCACGTTATTTGATTGTACTTATTTCGCCAAGGAACAGTAAAAACCGTATGGGACATATAGAGAAGAAGTACAATCTGCGCACGTTTTCTTGAGCTTCAGAAACTCTTCCCCACCTTTCAAACATATTTAGTTGAATGATGAATAAAAATAACAACAAAGCGAGCTTAGCAACGTTTGTAAACTAGAACTTTTCGCTCCTGATTTATAGAAATTTTCATGCTTCGCTCAACGAAATACGTATTCGATTATTTAGTACTACTAACAAAAAAGAAACCAATACCCCTGGCTATACTCTTACCATAACTAACAAAAGGAGAGCTCAATAAAACGTGCGTTAAGTGAAGCTAATGATTTCTTTCAAATCACATCATATGAGTCATTCCGTGACTCATCACGGCAATGTCACTTAGAATGGACATCTTCACTAAGATTACTAATAAAATAAATTTGGAATACGTTATTTTCCTCATTTCCAATTTTCTTATTTCACTATACATGAAATTAAAAATAAATTCATGAACATGATGAAATTAGATGAATTAAATAAAATTATAAATAATTATAAATGTAAGAATGAAATGTATGTAAACAAGATACTAATTCTTGCATTTTCACAAAGTAGTTGTAACAAGTTCGTAAAATACACCTGAGAATTCTTAACTTACGATTAAACAGAAACGTACTGTACTTGTTTACTGTTTTGAGAGTAAGTCAAATTGGCAATGAAGAATGGATAAAGAATGGAGGAAAAAATACTTCAGTCACTATGACGATTTTGCAGTGTTTCTGATGTAACTTACACAAGGTGTAGAGTCACGAAGTATTATATATAAATAAAATCACTTGAGTGATCAATTAGTTTAGACAAGGTTTTGAGGGAAGTCTTTTGAAATTCTCTGACAAAAATACTATCTGACGGGAATAGATAAAAACACTAGGCGCATATTCATTTAGTTCATGAGTTAAGTACATTAGTACCATCGGGACATAAAATGTCCCTTTTATTTGATGAAAGACTGAATAATTTTGCATTTGAATGTAATTGGGATCTCTACGAAACATAATGGACATCATTTTGATTTCACAGCAAAACGAATGTTTGAGTTTGATAGAGTAAAATGTTACAGTTTTGCAAAATCACTCTACACAAAATTCTTCATTGGTTTGATGAACTTCATTTAGGGTTCTGTAGCGGGAAACGTCTAATAAAATTTGAGTAGGGCCTCCCACGGTGAATTGTTTCAGGGTGAGGAGTCATGCTACGAAATACGCCAGAGGAGAGCCTCAAAGGTATTATCGAAGAAGAAAAGGTTGATGAAGATGGCGGAAGAGGTACCTCCAACTACGGCGCTGTTCGCAGCAGGTTGCTGCAAACAGCGTCTGTCTCCATGTTAGGGGCGGGTGCATACACAGCGGGAAATAAGTATAGAGGGGAAGGTCATAAAACTTTGAACTTCCTGTTATAGGTCCATGGAGGATACGGGAGAGAAACTGGCTTGGCACACCAGGTCACTGATTATAGTGGAGGACCGGAGCCTGCACTCTAGCAAGCGAAGGTGGCTGCATTAGCTTCCATTAGCCAGCGAAGGAGACTGCTTTCAGTAGTCAGTGGAAATCCCAGAGGTTTAGTAATGCCGACTGGCGATCGGAGGAACCCATACTGGGACCTCTGGGGGGATGTCTTGAGGTCATTGTGGGTCGCAGTAAGGGATGACAGGAAATAATCAATGGATTAAGTATGATCTGTGAACTCTCGAACTTACTTTCTGCGAAACTCCACTTAAAACCAATGATCATAATGGTTAGAACAAGAAATGTAATGAATCTTAACGTGCCTTTGTCCGCCAATGTACAATACCTGCTCAGAAACCGAACTAATGTCACTTTGTCGACGTCTGTACATACCACGGATGTTAGTCCCAGTTGTTCAGAGTCGGCAGTAACTCGAAGGCACTGTCAGAGATGGACCCGGGATGAATTAAAGGACGTGATGTGGTGTATTTACTACGCGAAAGCGAAAACTGGGGGCTCAGAAATATGCACTCTCTAGATATGGAGAGTGATACATACTCAGTAGCGAAAATTTCACAGCAGAACAACTTGCTGCGAATAATTCAGAGAAATGCGAAGTATGTTGTAAATGATCTTGGCTGTCCGGGTGACGCTGCGTCGAAGGCTGTGTTGCCGACGTTTCGACCAAATTTCGTGGTTTTTCTCGCAGACCAGCTCTGAGGAAGACCACGAAAAGATGGTCGAAACGTCGGCAACACAGCCATCGACGCGGCGTCATCCAAAAAAGCCAAGATCATTTAAATGACTCTGGCCGCGGAAGCCTACGACTGCGGAATATGTTCTTGGGTCAAACTATTCACATGACGAACATTTAGAAACATCTATAATCCCTGAAAACGATGGTCCTATTGAAGGTTCAATTCTTCCCAGTGAAACATCCATCAGTGATGAAAATTCATCTCGCTATGAATCACACGAGAAGGACATGATGCGGAACCTCCTTCGACGCGAGGGAAAACGAATTCGTCTACTTCCATTCGAAACTCGTGCACCATGGAGGAGAATGTACGAAAATGCTAAAGCTAAGAGAGTGTTAGAGACTGCAAAGTCTGACTAAAATGAGGTGGTACACACCCCAGAAAGAGATGTGGATGCTACTGAAATCAATCACATCGTATATGAAACTCGATAGCTGGTATCTCATATAATTTTGGGGCTAGCCAAGAACACCGACAGCCTACAGCAAAACAGAGTATATAGCTCTTCTCCGTACCCCATGGGCGAAAAAAATAATTATGAAACGGGTACCCGACACCCGGCGTGAAATATCACAATTTAGCGAGGCCTCTTCTAAGCCAGCGCACAACTTTCAAGTTTAACGAAAAATACTTCATGATGATAAAAAAAAAACAGAATTCAAAATGTCACATTGCTGATGGCATCTGAGAAACTAAAAGAGAAAATTCAAGCATGGGCTCAACGCAGTGGAAGTTACAAACGTAGAGTATATTTCCGTGTGCAAAATCGGTTTTTGAAACAGGCGCGAAGAGTTTCTATCGCAATCTGACTCAAAAACCGAAGGGCAATGCTGTCCTGCCTTCAAAACATGACGTCGAAACATTTTGGGCAGGTATCTGGGAAGCAAACAGATTCTATAACAAAGACGCCACTTGGCTTCAATGTGCAGTTGATGCTGCAGATGAACTTATGGAAGCAGTGGAACATGTTCTAGAATTCTCGGAAGAAGATGCTCTTTCAAGCAATTAAAAACATGGAAACTGGAAATCACCCGTGATTGATAAGATCCAGAATGATTGGATTAAGAAATTAACAGCAATGCATTCTCATCTAGCAAAGGCTGTTAAACAATTTTTAGAAAACCCAAAGGAACTCCCGGAATGGCTCACACGCGACATGGCATATCTGCTACCCAAAACCGGAGACAGTTCTTTGGCGGAGAACTACAGGCCAATGACTTATCTGCCAGTAACGTACAAAGTTATAACTGCCGCCGTAGTCAACAAAATATACAGACTCCTAGAGGAGAACCATCTGTTGCCAGTTGAACAGAAAGGATGTCGTCAAAGTCCCTATGGCTGTAAGGAATCTTGCTACTAAAGAAAGTCATCTTGAATGATGTGAGGAAACGAAAACGTAAATTGAGCATCGCTTGGATTGACTACCAGAAGGCCTTTCATAATGTACCATACGATTGGATTTTGAAGACACTGGAGATCTATCGATTTCATCCTAGACTTATTGAGTTTTGTAAGGCTAGTATGAAGTCGTGGAATACGAGGTTACTAATACACAGCGGAAAGGAAGTTGTAGAAACAAGAAATATTCAGATTAACAGGGACGGCTTACAAAGCATCGTGATGCCCACCCTCGAGCTGATGTACAAGAGGCTTTATTTGCGTAAGGAAGGAGGAAGAGGCTTCAGACAAATTGAATACTCCCGACACAATGCTCTATTTGTTTGCAGGCAATCGATGGTAAAGAAATTGACCGGTAGTTTTCTACTTTTGTATTAATGTGGTTAAGACAATGAGCGGAACTGAAGAATTCTAAGAGTCGCTTACAACGAATGTAATGTGAGAGAAACAATTAAGAGGCGAGTAAGTGAGTGAAAGAATGGCTATGTATGAGTATGTTCGAGAGAGAGGTCGCGTTCTGAGAGTAACGATACGGGTAACAAAATAGTGCAACAAATCAAATATTTTTTCGAAATATGAAGAAACTTTCAAATATAAAAAGAAACAATATACAGAAAATTCATCCATTTACGAGAAAGTTGTGAACAACGCAAAGAGGGAAAGTGTGTGCCAAGCCGCACCTGAGACCCTCGAATAGCGCAGTACATCTTGAGGTAGCAGCCCATGAGGATGAGGAAGGCGACGCCGTTGATGAACATAAGGAAGACGACGTAGGCCAGCGACGCCGCGCCGTTCGTCTCGAAGGGCAGGCACACGGCGAACTTGCGGTAGTCGGACACGCCCAGCAGCGGCAGCAGCGCCATCACCAGCGCGAAGCTCCAGCCGCACGCCATGATGTAGCCCGCGTGCTTGAGCGACAGCCGCTTGTTGAGGTGCATGGCGTGCGTGATGGCGTAGTTGCGCTCGAGAGTGATCACGGCCAGCGTGTACACGCTCAGCTCGCTGCTCAGCACCCCCAGGAAGCCCGCGAGCTGGCAGCCGGCGGACATCTGCCACGGGATGGCGTACATGCGGAACTCGCCCAGCGTCGACGCGTCCACCACAGCCAGGAACCCTGCGGAACGCCACCGCCCATTTACACAATAGTAACTGTATGGCATTTAAGGGGTGGTTACTAAATTAATAAGTTTTCGTGTTTTAAAACCTCTATTGTAAACGTGTTAAATACACACATTAACAAATAAAAACTATGAAAAAAATACTGACTACTTGCTATTGAAACAGCAAACATAAAAAGCATGGGGGATTTCAGCATTATTCATCTATCAAACATGTTTTTCGTATTTTGAAATACTTGATAATTGTAAGCCCAGGGGCATTCAGAGGCTGGGACAATCTGTCCCAGGCTCCCAGTAAAATGGGGCCCGAAAATGTATACAAAGTGTAATGACTAAAATACATTATTTGAAAAAAAATTAACAGTATTTAAAATATGATTCACTTTATCATTAATTATTAATATATTTTAATGTTAATA
The DNA here is from genome assembly GCA_011170035.1 of Teleogryllus occipitalis. NCBI lineage: Eukaryota > Metazoa > Arthropoda > Insecta > Orthoptera > Gryllidae > Teleogryllus > Teleogryllus occipitalis. The sequence goes on from BLKR01010140.1 coordinate 53,333, forward strand.
AATGAAGAGAACTTTGGTTCGAAATAATAGGCCCCCATGGATCTACTGCTCCAGGCCCCTTTTTTCGCCAGGCATCTCAGTGTAAACCTTTTAAGCTCAGGCATTACTTTAATAAATAAAAAAAAGTGAAAATGTGCATAATAATGATTACGAGTGTAACAAGTTGACTTGACAGATATGTCACTACATACTGAACGCCACGTGACCAGATGAGTATAGAGCTTGAAGAGCACGTCGATGTAAATATATTTAATTCGCATGAGTGGCATCTAAAATTATATGTACGAAAAGTACTCTCAAAGTAATTTGAAATAAACGACACATTTTTATTTGTCAGTTAAGAAAATAAAAAGACAGAATATTTTTCTGTGTTTTACCTCACTAGGTTTCTGCTCATTTTATTTACCTACGAACACAAGTACATTTATTTCGTGTTGTCACGTGAAGGATTTACCCAAGTAGATGCCCATGAAGAAGTCGGCGGCGGCCAGGTTGCAGACGAGGAAGCGCGGCACGTCCATCTTGGAGCGCGAGAAGATGAGCACGAAGACGACGGTGCCGTTGCCCAGCATGGCCAGCAGGAACACGATCCACACGCCGCAGCGCAGCGTCCACCAGTCGAACAGGTCCTGGCACGGCAGGAACGGGCCTGCAACGCCGCTCAGGTCACCCACAGCCCAGCTCTCCCAATTAAACGCTTTTTAGTTAGTATTTAGCAGGTCGCCTTTCTAGCCATTTTCAGTGACCCGGTCATTCCACCAAATCACTGATCTCTTCTAATCTTCAATTTTCTACCACCGTATTTCGAGATGGGCCCTAGCCCTCGTCGGCTGTCGGAGATAGCCCATAGACCCGTCTCGTTCAGTCGTAGATATTATTATAGCCGAAGGACCCCGCATTTTCATCTCGGTGAAAGACTGCGGTTTGGTGGAGATATCAATGTCTGTTATGAGTAGGAAGTGGATTTTAAAGGGTGTTGCACTGATAGTTGAATCTGTCCCACTATTCTACAACATACAACATCCTTGCCTTGAGCGGGATTCGTACCCAGAACCTGGATGTTAGGCTTAGGAGCAATTGTCCCAGTAGGTCGGGAGCCAGCAAGAAAAATCATGTATGATAAGCTCAAAGCTAAACGTTTTGAGAAGTTAGCCTGTGTTATGAACAATAAGGAAACGCAAATATGGTGGCCTATAGGTGTCAGCGTTACGCTGCACAATTCGTTGAATGTGTCGAAGAAAACTATGCCCTTGGGGAAGGAGTACACAGCTACTTGTTGTACATTGTTCGTTACAGAGCCAAAGTGTGAAGGAGTTGTATGTTAAACCGATGTGGCGTCTCACACACTGCCCGCCGTATTGAATTCAAAGTGTCATTTTTTACCCCTTTTGGATTACGAGTTCAAAGCTCAGTTTTTGGTCTAATGTTACAAAATTCTTTTTCATTGCTGATTATGAGCACGCTATACCGTTTCGGCGGCTCTGAGATTAATATTAATTTATTAATATTAATATTAACAATAAAATTTCACAATAATCAGAGAAGAAATTATGGAATAAAACAAGTATATGAAAAGAATATGTAGTAACTAAAAAAAGTATATAAATACATGGGAAAGAACAGACCAAAAAGTTGAAATGAATAAAAAATTATAAAATTAGAAAGATAAATCCAAAATAATAACAAATACGGGAAAACATTCCAATTGCAAATGTATACAACATCCCATCAAGGAGAAGGGGGCAATTATGAATTGGGAGGGAGCAGATTAACGTAAAAAGTAACGAGTTCATTTGGAAAAGATAACAAAAAGAATCAAGTAAAAATTAGAAATAAACAGAGATGGAAGGAGGAAGAAACAGACAAAAATGTAGTACACAAATACAAGTGAAGGCAAATGCGGCGCATCACAAAGAATAAAATTATTTTAGGTATTTTAGATAGAACATCCACATAAAAGTTTGTGAACAAACTCGATCTCCACATAGCTTTAATAGTATTGCGTATTTTTATACGTAATATCTGCGAGATTAATCTTCAATATTTTTGGCGTTCAGTATCCAAATTGGAAGGGCTAACAAAATTAAAATAATAAAAATATTAAGGAGATGTCGGGAAATTGATTTTAATTTTGTGCCAGTCCCGTTAATGTTATAAACATGTTCTTTAATACTCTGAGGGAAAGTTTTGTCTATCCCACGTAAAAGACAAGAAATCACGACGATCAAGGTAAACTAATGTAGCTAAAACAGCTATTCTTTGCCGTTAGCAAAGAAATACTATTTATTCCACAATTTCTCTCCGGATTAACACATCTCAGTCTTTTTTTTTTTTTTTTTTTTGTAAAACTCATTACAATCCGTGGATTATTTCGTGCGAAAACTAAATACAATTTTAGTCAACAACGGTAAAACTCATATCCAATAAACGAAGCGCACGAGCATCACACTAATAGTAGTTCGCAGTTTCTCTACTAGATGGTGCTGCAAGCTCTAGCGCGCTCTTCGGTTGCTCGGCTTCTCCCGGCTACGCGACGGTAGCGAGCAGTAGTGGAGGAATGCGAAAATATTTTGCTGGGAAAGCGATATAGACAAAATGTTTACTTTCGATTGGCAGTAACGTTGAAAGGGATAAAATAAGTAAGTGTAAAACCTCTGAGGGTCTTACTTGAAACGATAGATAATTGCAATTGATAATCAGAAAATCATATGTTCTTATGTCTTTAGGGCGAATTCACAATATTACGTAGAAACGAACAATAGTCCTTCAATAATTGAGGTATTAAATTATCTTTTTGAGTTTGTGCCACAATTTAACATTGCGGGTATCATATGTTAATCAAATTTTTTTTCCAACAATAGTTAGAGAATTCGTGTAATACACACTCGTTCATACGTCATAGTTGCACATACCAGTACGTATGAAGTGCATCAGGGTGATAAATTTGGGGGAGGGTGTAATTGAAACTTCTGTCAAGAACAATGGTATTTAATTTTTACTTTCTCGTATACCTATGTATATACGGAGTAATATACGTACTATAGAGAAAGTTAGAGAAAGTGGTGCGCAAAAGAACGGCGGATTTTCGGAACAAACAAATTCATTGCTGGGCCCTGATAACGAAAAAGTGGATAAATCCAGTTGATAAATTAAGAGAAAACAAAATCCTCTAATACGTGGTGTAGTCAGAATCCCTGTTTTGTGGGTCCTTGATGCCTAGCCCTTCCCAATTGAAAGCAAAACGTCCGTCGGTCCGTCCACCCATCCGTCAGTCCGTCCGTCCGTCCGTCCGTCCGTCCGCCCGCCCGCTTGTGAACACTGCTAGCGCCGAAACCATACGTAGTTTTTTTTTCAAATTGAAATCCCTGTCCATCTGGCTCTAGTTGAAGCTTTGAGATTTTGAAAAACTCTCTTTAAATTTTGGGGGTACTTTACATGAAAACCTCGGATATTTTCATTTTTTTTTCAAAAACTGCTCCAAATTTGTTCTTTTAATTCTTGTAAGAAAATAGTAAAATACACTTATAAATGTGGCAAATGTCCTATTTTCACAGTTAACTCTGAATTTTCGAAAATTTTAAAAGTTTGAATTATTTCCGGCTTCTTCCTGCAACTATTAAAATTAATGATGAGATTTTTCCCTCAAATGAAATTTGTTGCACATAATCAGTTCTTTTAATAAGGTCGTATACACTGTTTTGAAAATTTTAGTAGTTTTTGCGCATTATTGTCAGCAATATTTGCAATTTTAAAAAAGTACAAAAACAAGATTTTCTCAAAAAGGCTCCAATTTTTTTCTTTTAAATACTTAGAATGAATAGTTCTAAATGCACTGTATAAGATGACATAAAAGCCATAGTGATCTATTCTCTTGTTTTAAAAAATTAAATTTTTCCGACTCCTCTCTCACGTCGTTAATATTGACATTGCAAAATATTTGTTCACATTATGGTATATATGAGTACATGTGCTTTAAATAATTTCATATAAAATTTCTAGAAAATCAACAGTTTTCTGTGAAAATGTACTCAAATTTCTGCATTTTGAGAAACGCTCAAATGCAATTTCCTCAAAAATAGCACTTTCAAACTTTTCCAACGGACAGTGATAATTGCGTTGTTTAATATGACGTAAAGGTCGTTTTGGTTTATTCTTTTGTTTTTTCAAAATTGACACAAATGTAATTTTGTTAAAATATCTCTCACGTCGTTAATATGCACATTTCCATCGATTTGTATACATTCTTGCATTTGTAAGTAAATGTGCTTTAAATGGCGTCAAATGAAGTTTTTCGAAAACTCAATAGATTCCTGTAAAAAAAGAGCTTCAAATTCCGCTTTTACAGCAATGCTTAATCGCGATTTTCTTAAAAATGACTTCAAATTTTTCAATGAAAATTTCAATTTTGGACGAGGTTTTACTCTTCTTTAATATTCTTAAAATAACATTTAAGTTCTACTTATACTATTAGGAAACCGAACAGTTGAAACAATTCCAAAATATGTAATTTGGGTGGCGAATGATGGCTGCTGGCAGGAGAATGGGCCAAGGCCGTAAAGGCAGTCCACACCAAGGAAATTAGAACACTATACTACAAGAACGTCTACCATTTGTAGGACCACTAGTTACTTTCTCGTATACGTACGTTTTTATACGGACAAATTGTCGTAGTATAAAGTTATGTACTGCTGCGGAAAATCGATTATGAGATTTCAAGGGAAATACGCGCTTTGGGGTCCCCTAATATCGAAAAAGTGTTGCTTTTTTTTTTTCCAAAGTCCGCCCGTCCGTCCGTCTGTCTGTCCGTCTGGTGTATGTGAATAACACTAGCGCCTAAATTATGCGTACGATTTTCTCCAAACTGAATAAACTCCTGTTGATCTGGCCTGAGTCAAAGCTCTGCTATTTTGAAAAACACTCATTAATTTTGGGGGTACTTTACATGAAGGCCCTGCGACATTTTCCAACTTTTCTCAAAAATGACTCCAAATTTTTTCTTAGATTTCTTGTAAGAATGGAGTAAAATACACTTAAAAGGTGACCTAAATCTGTTTTCCACTGTTAATTCTGAATTTTCAAAAAGAGCAAGAAGTCTCAGAGTATGAAGTCTTTTCGGTAACTTCATACAACTACAATATTGAAGGTAGAGATTTTGCATTCTTATGAAATTTGTTCTACGTTATTAGTTCTTTCATTAAGATCATGCAGGTTGTTTTAAAAACATTTTAGTTTCCGTGCAATATTACTTATAATATGTGCGAAAAAACAACAAAAACAAGATTTTCTCGAAAACGGCTCCACATTTTTCTTTAAACTTTTTTTAGAAATAGTGCTAATACACTCTATAATTTATTTATTTATTTATTTATTTATTTATTTATTTATTTATTTTACGTCAAACAGTTGAAACTGCGTATGACGTGCTATGGGGAGAAGTGAATTCTGTGCACATTTTCAAAATTCTGTGATCCCTACACTAAGTCATATACAACATGAATTTTGAAAATTTAAAAAAAAACATAAACGCCATATTGCTCTATTCTTTTGTTTTTTCAAAAATTACAAAAATTGTATTTTTTGACTTATCTCTCACGTCGTTAATATTTACATTAGTAGCGATTTGTTGTCATTATTATATTTATGAATACATGTGTTTTAAACAATGTCATATATAGTGTCTTGAAAACTCAACAGTTTTCTGGGAACATAAACTCCAAATTACGTAGTTTCAGAAACGCTCAAACGCCATTTTCACAAAAATGGCTCCAAATTTTGTCTTCAAACTTTTTCAACGGATAGTGCAAATGCATGGTTTAATATGGCATATAGTTTATTTTGAGGTATTACAGTCGACTCCGGTTATAGTGAACTCGGATATAGTGAATCCTCGGTTATAGTGAACTTAAGTCACTTGTCTCGTTTCACCTATGTCATAAGAAAACTCGATAATAGTGAACCTGAACCTCGGATATAGTGAACCTAGAAAATACAACGTCCTCGAAATTAATTCCTTACTGGAAAAGAATATATCGCCACAGTGCCACAAATTCCAACACTAGGTAGCTTGAAAACAATGTCGTCGGCCAAAGGCCATAACAGTAGCCTCCTCTGAGGTGAAGGGGACCGGGAATGGGCACCTTACTGATGACCTTATGGCACTTAGTTTCACGGCGGAAACAAAGGTCGTGTGGCTACAACTGGCGGCGGCGACGCGCAATTGCTCGGTTCAGTTTCAATCTTAGTGTTACTTGATATTCCGCGGGACAAAGCACGTAGAGTTCTACGTAGGCGACAGGAAGCATGAGATTTCCACCTGGCGATATCCGCCGCGCCGCGCGGAAAACCGATCAGTTTCATTAGCCGCTTGCGCCACCCCTCTTCCCAAAGCATCTCGTATATTATTGGGCGAGTAAAAGGGCCTTCGGAGAGTGGGACGGTTCCAACAGTGCAAGTGGCATTGAAGGGTGTCAAGACTGCATTACGATTCTTAGACACAGGGGTCAATGCAGAATCAATTATGGAGAGAGCACGAATTCTTGAGAAGAATCTAAAGAAATTACTAATGAAAAAGTACGAAGCAAACAATTGAAAAGAAATTGATTTTTTAAGGACAAATAAAGATATTGAAATTTTCAGTTCGTGCTGTTAATGTGTTTTGCTGTATCTCTATATTAATAAAATTAATCGTTATGGAGAAATTCTATTTAATTTTGACATCATGGGATATAGTGAACCTCGGATATAGTGAACCAAATATGTTAGTCCCCAGAAGTTCACTATAACCGGAGTCGACTGTATTTCGTTTTTTAAAAAATTATACCAATGTAATTTTTTAAAATATTTCTCACGCCTTTAATGTGAACATTTCCAGCCATTTGTAAACACTATTGCATTTGTGAGTTTAAGTTCTTCAAATGACTTCAAATGAAGTTTTTCGAAAACTCAAAAATTTTCTGTGAAAAAAAGTTACAATTTCGCTTTTACAGAAACGTTTAAACGCCATTTTCTTAAAACGGCTCAAAATATTTCCATAAAAATTGCCATTTTGGGCAAAGTTTTACTCTCCTTTTATATTCTTAAAATAATGTATCGGTTATACTTATAGAAAACCGAAAAAGTAACAAAATTTCAATTAAAAAATGTAATTTGGGCGGCGATATAACGCAGGTACAAGAGTATGCGGCGAGCCCGAATAACTTGCCTAGACCAAAGAAAATATAAAAAAATAATACGAGAAAGTCTGTGCCATTCGGTAGCACCACTACTTCGTTTTGATAGCAACATCTTGTAATATCATGATGGCAAGTAACGGCGTCCCATCATCTAATAATTTGGTTTTAATAGGTATGGAGCAAGCAACCAAAGATTCGCGGTGCGGACGGGAAGAAAAAAAAACAACAAGCAAACAGAAACTAAAGATTTTCAATAGAATCTGAAATAGGCAATTCATTTCACTTTTATCGGAATGCAAACTTTCTCGAGCAAAGGTGTATCAATCAAAAATATCTAATTACGAGGAAGGAATGACAACCTGCCCAGAGAAACCTGGTTGACTATTATTAGCTACGGTATTGCCACGTTTAGAATTTTGACGAGAACTATTGTTCATTTTGTTGCTTACTTTCTGGAACGTATAAATTTTAAGGAGGTCCTTGTGTACGCCGTTTTTTCAAATCTTTCTACAAATGTTTTAAAACTAAATCGAAATTTAAAGAAATACCAATACATTTTTTCTTACATAAAGACATTGCAAACCTCTCAGAAAACAATTAAACTACAATAGATTAGATTTAATTCGATACTAAAACATTGGTAACTATCTTTTTCTCCATGAAAGACAATGAAATACAGAAAATGAAAAATGAAAAATCGTAATTTTAGAGTACTTTCTGTGTTGGTTAAAATTGATGGTCGCCAATACAAAATTACTCTCTGCGAAACAATACCAAATCCCGCCACACCAAACATTGTCCCACCACACTCCGTCCCACTAAACCCCGTCCCACCAAACCCCGCGCCACCACACCCCATCCCACCAAACCCCGCAGTATAAAAAATGGCTCCAACACACCCCGCCCCATCAACCCCCCACTCCAAATCCTGTCACACCAAACCCCGCACCACCGAACCCCTTCACAGCTCCTGAACGAGTACCGCGTCACAACCCACGCCCCCGCAGCCCCGCGCTCTCATCAGGAGAACTCGGCGCCGCGGCGCCACGCCCCCGACCGCTCCCCGGGCGGGCGAGCAACCACGTGTATGACCCAAATTGGGGCGCATTATGCGCTGACGGGGCTAATGAAGTGTAATTGATTCGCGCGATCGCAGCCGCTCTTCTCGCCCCGCTGTGCGCTGGGCGGGCGGCCGACAGGGCCTGTCAGAGCCCCATTTTCCATGCGCTGCGCACCAAACCAAAATATTTCCAAAATTTCAATTTCAAAATTTTCGTTTTCGCAATTTTATTGTCTTTATTTTATGAAGAAAGAGTTGGTTAACTTCGTATTTGACATCGGATTAACGTCTCCTATATTATTTCACTAGCATACATACCTTTTGCGGCTCTTACACGCAACCAATCTTTATAACTGAGGTCTCTAAAGAAAGAAAATTTCGCGGAGACGTGAAAAATTGCACTTTGACTTTAAAAACATTAAGGATTTGTTTAAACAAATATTTAAGGCCTTAAAAAACAAAAGAAACGTTTTTCGTAGAGTAATATATAGGATAAGATCTACTTGAACATTCTATTACATATTTGCTGATTCGATGCTTCTCAATTCTACCTCTCCTGTTTACTAGTAGTAGCCTGTTGAATCTGCAACTGTATGTGAAATTAAACTAATTGGAAATGGATAAATAGGGAAGAGGGTAGAATTTCACATTGGGAAGATCTCGCACGGGTACGTTAGTATTAACTTCATTTTACTTAATTAGGTTTCTGAGAGGCCTGTAATTCCTTCGTGTTAAATATAACTATCAGTGCTACAGAATGTTTCAGGCTTTTTCGTAGAAAAGTTATCTAATATCCTTGATGTGGACTGCCTTTAAGATCTTGCCAGCTACCATTTATCGCCACCCAATGTACATTGTTTTGAAATTTTCTCAATATTTTGGTTTCCTAATAGTAGAACCAAAATATTACTTCAAGAATTTTAAAAAGGTTAAAATCACATCATATATGACAATGTTTGTTGAAAAATGCTCTTTTCACAGGAATATATTGAGTTTATGAAAAACTTTTCATTTAAAGTCATTTGAAGTACTTCCACTCGTAGATGCAATAATGTATACAAATCGCTGGAAATGTGCATATTAAGGACGTAGAGATATTAAAAAAATTACGTTTGTGTAATTTTTGAAAAACAAACGAATACGCCAATATGAACTTTATGTCATATTAAACAGTACAATTAGCACTATCCATTGGAAGAAAAATTTGGAGCCTTTTTGAAAATATGGCGTTTGAGCGTTTCAGAAAATGCGGGATTTTGAGTTCATTTTAACAGAAAACTGATAAATTTTTGAGAAACTTCATACGGCATTATTTAAAGCACATTTACTCATTAATACAATAATCTGAAGAAATCGTCTCTAAAGTGTATATTACCGACGTGAGAGACAAGTAAAAAAAAATTTTTTGTAATTTTTGAAAACAACAACAACAACAACAACAAAGAATAGAGTAATGTGGAGTTCAAGTCATCGTACAGGGTACATTTGGCATTACCCTAGCAAAAAATTTAAAGCCAAAATTTGGAGCCGGTTTTTGAAAAAATATTGTTTTTTAATTGTAAATATTGCATGCACTATTGCACGAAAACAACTAAAATGCTAAAAAAACTACATGACCATAATGAAAGAACTATTTATGGATAAAAAATTTTATTTGAAGAAAAAATATCTGTATTCAATTTTATAGTTGTAGGAAAACGCCGAAAACATCCAAACTTTTGCAATTTTCGAAATTTCAGAGTTATCCGTGAAAATCGGACCTATGCCACCTTTATAAGGGTATTTTACTCTATTCTTACAAGAAATTTAAAGAAAACATTTGGTATACGACAGACAGACGTTTGGTCGACAGTTGTTGCTTCGGTATCAAGGTGCCACAAAACCGAGATTCAGGCTACATCTTGTGCTAGAGGATTTTTTGGGGGTAATTTTGTAACTGGATTTATCCACTTAGTCGTTGTCAGGGTCCGGCAATCAATTTTTTTCTGCCGAAAATCCCCCGTCTTTTCGCGCAGCATAACATTACTTTCTCTATACTACGTAAATTACTCCGTATATACATAATTATACGAGAAAGTAACATGTATTTCTTTAAATTTCGATTGAGTTTCATAAACGTTTAGATGAGAATGCAAGTGGCAGTACAGCCGGAGCGGGGTTTGGTGGCTCAGAAGTTGAGACGAAGGCGGTGTCAGTGGCGGAAGCGGGAGGGGTAGGTGAATGTCGATGAGGTGGCGGAGGCAGAGACAAATTCAGGCTTGAGGGATAATAGGCAGCGGGAGAGAGTAGAAAGAGGCGGTTTATTGAAGCGACAACGAATGCGAGGGCGACAAATAATGCAGCCACACACCGCGGGGTCATTCGGCAGCATTTTTCAGTACTGTAGTGGGATTTTAGTGAAACTTTATTATTTCAAGTCAAGAATGGTTTCCAAAGAGTTTTATGCTGAATATATACGACGTCTGGTGAAATGGTTGCAGAAAGTTTTCAAAACGTACTCAATTCCGTCATCACTGGTACATTAACATTACAAAATAATTTGTTACTTGTTACATGCGCATGAAGTGGGAGCTGTGTTTTGCGAAGTACACTTATATCATTAGGATATCTGGGAAGATATTATGTTGTAAACTGTTTCACATATTAGATTATTTTCTCATTAATCTCGTAATATCGTAAAACCAAGCATGAGAGTTGTTTTATGAATGACGTTGAAAAATAACTATTGCAAGTAACACATAGAAAGAAACTTTTACATTTATTTTACCCCATCGATAAATTGAAAGTAATTGCTCCGAACAAACGAGAATCATTATTTCCTGTGTTATCATTAGTTTTTTTAGATGTCATTCAGTCATCATAAGATAACTTTAAATATGTTTTAGCTCTTGGAAACTCAATGTGTGAAGAGACACATTGATTTTAATTTGTTGAGAAAGTTCCCTGACTCAAAGAAATTTCGATATCAGTGACTGGAGATTCGCATTTGTAACGTCATCTTGGCGACAAACGCTTTCTTTCTGCATTCCATTTGTTAAAAAATTTTCTTTTTATATATGACCAGAAGGTCGGGTTTATTCTAAGTCGAATCTCTTAGAATAATTCAAAGTATTGACGTGACATCTAAATTTGTTGATGTACAATTGAAAAGAACAACAACGTAATTTAGGGAATTGACGTAATTGGGATGTAAATTACGATACACCGATAAGCGGACGCAGCCCTGCAATCGCGCCCAATTTTAGTCAACCAGAACCTTAGTCTCCAGCAACCCGCCAGGATAGCAGTGCACTGCCTCTTCAGAAGTGTGGCTAATGACCTTTGGAATCTATAACAGCGCTTCGAGTCTTGGAATGGCGAATAAATGGGCGGTGATACACAGGTTAAAACGAAATCGAAAAATGAGAGAAAATACTTTAAACGCAAATCAAAGCATCCGAGGTCCAAATGGAAAAGAATTATTGATATCTAACGTTACGATCACGCTGGTGTTTTTCCACTTGAAAAGATTCAGACCAAAATGTGAAACTATTCGTAGAAATATAGTTCAATCCAGTGTATAATATATATTATCTCACGTTGTAAGTAGGTTTAGGGAACATGAAAGTGCCAACCCATGTATGTATGAAATAAAGTATCAACAACTGATGTAAAACAGCTACCCGCTTCTGAATTTGAGTAATTCTGAAGCTGGATAAATGTAGCATCCAGTCCGGATGATTGGGCGATGGAGGTATCAACTCACCGGGCAGAGGCAGGCATTGCACCTTCTTGGGTGGCGCGTCGCTGCCCCCCAGGTGGCCGTCCTGGTCCTCGAAGTACTCGTCCGTGGGCAGGGCGCCGGGGTACGTGAAGTCGTTGCCGAACTTATCCCATATGTGGTTCATCTGCGACCCGAACTTCTTCGTCATGTTGTCTGAAATAGGACATCAAATGTTCACTTAAACGGCGTTCGTTTTTTGACAATTCAACATCCAGTGTTTGGAATTCTTATTACTATACAGTCAACCACAATAGTGTTACACAATATGATGCACGATTATTTTCTTATTGATTTTGTCATTAAGACAAGGTTCACTGCAATTCACATATTTATCTTAAATAATTAAATCTGACTATTTTACCCTTTTTAATTAACACTATGATAATTAACAGAGGTAGACAACTGGACTCTCAAAATAATGTCGATTCAGAAAAGTTTTATTTCACAAGTCAAAACACGTCTGCTTTTAATTATTGTACTATGCTCTAAGGTGAATAAGCCAAGCACGTGGACCGGCTTAGCTGTTTCAGGCCATTAAATGATGTCACTGCAGCGTCTATGACCCGGAGGTCCTAGGGTTCAAGTCTCGACGGTGATAGGATTTTCGACACGAGGTAGAGAGCTAGGTCGAGTTCAGCCGCTGTCTGGAGGAGAATTTTAGCGGCCGGCTGCTCTGATCGGTAACTTTCCGTGATTTCTCCAATCAGTAACAGGCGTATGTCGGAGCAGTACTCTAACACAGGCCGCCGACGGCGCGCGATCTTTCCTTCCTCTTCCTTGTTCTATTCTCACCCCTTTCTTATACTTTCACTTTCATGCCCAACCACCATACATAGCGGGAGACCAGTCAGGAGTTTAGAACTTGTCCCGGCTGGGGTTGTGTTACGCTGATGGAAGATACCTGGCTAAGGAAAACTCCCTAGCGGACGTGTAAGTCGAATTTCACCATCCAGTGAAAGAAAATCGCCACCGCCTACCGCGGTGAAAACATGCACTACATTTATGGGACCTCTGATCTTGGCAGTTGACTGATTCCGAGCGCGTCAACTGCTAAGGTTATTGATGACTTGGGGTTGGTGTGTTTATTATGCGATAAGAGTAGTGGTGGTTCGCTTGTGATAATGCCAGCGTTAGAAATATTGATGACGACGGCTAATAGGGCTAATAATTCGCCGCACTGGTGCGCACCCAGTGCGCCCTCAGGGCAGCTTTCGTGTTCCATTGGACCGTTAGGGCGCACCAGTGCAAAGAAGCGCCTGTTCCATTCGCACAGTCGCACGGAACCAAGGCGCACTCGGGGCGCCCTAAACTGCACTGACGATCATGGCAGTGCAGTCCAGTGCACCGGGCCATTGGGAGGTTAGATAAGGAGGTTATCCAAGCTCATTTGGATTCGTGGTGAAATTGTGAAGGTAATTGAGGATCTTCTGTCACGCAAGGATACTTCGAATGATGGAATATATTATGTTTTTTAAGAAATGTCTTCAAATGATAATTGTGACCCGCGAAGTTCGGAAATACGTTTGTTTTTCTAAAATTTAACCTTGAATAACTTCATGTTAACAAATCCAGGGCTATTTGGAAACCAAAGTGTAGTAGGTTCGTCTCCATTTCGAAACGCTAATAAAGTGAAAATAAGAATAGTGACCCTTACAAAATCATTAAAATATATGTGCCAAGAAATATTTTTGCGAAACGTTTTTGCGATGACGTTTTTGCCCTGCTCTAGGGAGGGTTTCAGTGCAACGAATGGAAAACGCTATAAGTCTGCGACTTGCGGGTGACGATTGTGTTGGATCTGATGGTAGAGGCGTTGGGGACACGATTATGACTGACGATGTCGGTTTTGATGGCACTGATAATTCGGTGGAAGTGTCGGAAGAAGTGGCGGCGATGGTGGCGATAGTATCCGTGGCAGTAGCGTTGGTATTGCGGATGCTGGTGGTTGTGGTAACGGCGGCCGCAGAGTGATGGCAACTATGGCAACTGTGGCGATGTTGCTGGTGTTGGAACTGGCGGTCTTGTTGTCGTTGGCGATCAGACGTTGGGAGTGGGGGTATCGCTAATAGCGACGACGCACACAATGTCGGCTGACAGTGGCAATTTTGATGGCAGTGACGAGTTGGCGGATGTTGCATAGTTGCTGCACGGAAGCGATGACATCGAAGGTCTCGGGGGCGTTGGAGGTGTCGCGGGCGGCGGTGGCGACGGGGACGTCGTGGAGGTAGTGTTGGTGGTGGTGGTGGTGGTGGCGGCGGCGGGGGCGTCGGCGGCAGGAGCAGAGCGACGGAAGCACGTGCGACGGGAGCGGGGGCGGAGGCGGAGGCGGGAGGGGCGAGCCACGCGCCTGCGGGAAGCGTTTAATTAATTGCGCCGCCTGTTTCCGGCCTGCGCCGCCAGGTGCCGTTCGCTTACGAGGCAGGCGCCTCTTCCCCGCCCCCGCGCGCGCCGCGCCGCCCACTTGCAGCCAACTCCCGCCCAGTTGCGCGCGCACGCCGCGTGGACGCTCAGAAGAGAACCTTTTATTTATTTATTTATTTATTTATTTATTTATTTATTTATTTATTTATTTATTTATTTATTTATTTATTTATTTATTTATTTATTTATTTATTTA